>VCRD01010987.1:0-11366 GCA_006783055.1 Trinorchestia longiramus | reverse complement strand
TTTAGTATGGAATATTTGCATGTTTAGTATGGAATATTTGCATGTTTAGTATGGAATATTTGCATGTTTAGTATGGAATATTTGCATGTTTAGTATGGAATATTTGCATGTTTAGTATGGATTATTTGCATGAAACATAAAATAGTGTTTGAAGAAGGTGAACTTTTTTGGAGATCCTACTAGGTCTTGTTATGAATTCTGTTACTTCATTTAACTTGTTTCATTTGTGTAGCAAGTAATCTACCTCTTGAGGTTATTGAATGTATCTCAGACCTTGCATTGGTGTTTTTTTGTATACCATTTTAAAAATTTATATTAATTCAAGAGTAATTTTAAAACAAGTTTCTCATTTTGATTTTTGTAGTGCATATAAATGTGTTTTTGTATAATTTGAATTATATTATTCACATTATATTCTTCACTGGCCCTGTAAAACTACCTCTGGCTTTGCCTTTGTATTCATTTTAATGTTTTTCATTTTATTTTCAGATCGAGCTAGAGACAAGAGCACCAATGAGATTGTTGCTCTGAAAAAAATCCGGATGATGCAAGAAAAAGATGGCATGCCCATCAGTGGTCTGCGTGAGATCTTACTGCTGCAGCAGTGTGATCACGATAACATTGTGGCTCTGAAGCAGGTTGTGGTTGGCAAAAGCCTGTCCAGGTGAGTCATTGAAGCTTGGGGACAATTTTAAATTCTGGATCGTTGGTAGATTCTTCTGATTCTTTTATCTAGATGTCACTATATAAAAGAAGTGCATTCAGAGTTATGTTGGGTATGTTTAAAGTATGAGTAGAATTTTATTAAACTAACTGCATGTTAGTTTAATAAAATTCTACTCATACTTTCTTTTCAGAGTTTTTGATCTTTTGTGTGCTATAAGCTTTCATATGTTTAGAGATGCAGTCATATGATGAAGTAAAGATTATGTTCAAAATAAAGGCGAATGTACGTGTAAAAACACAATT
The DNA here is from genome assembly GCA_006783055.1 of Trinorchestia longiramus. Taxonomy (NCBI): domain Eukaryota; kingdom Metazoa; phylum Arthropoda; class Malacostraca; order Amphipoda; family Talitridae; genus Trinorchestia; species Trinorchestia longiramus. Next base: position 10,397 of record VCRD01010987.1, on the reverse strand, counting down.
AATAGCGATGGACGAGCTGGTGTGTTGTGTGCAGCGTGTTCCTGGTGATGGAGTATTGTGAACAGGACCTAGGCAGCTTACTGGACCACATGACTGTGCCCTTCATGGAGGCACAGACCAAGTGCATCATGAAGCAGGTATGCTATCATTTATGCCTACAGTTCCTTTTATTAATAATGTGTCTTGTTTTGTTGTGGGGTGTATCATTATCGTGTTATTATTGCTGGGTATTGCACAGTATTGTTGCTTTGGGTTATCGTTAGTTGTGCAATGTTTGATTAGTGTTTAATATTTTTATTATTACTCTCTATTGAACTGTATTATTACTGAACTTATTATTACTGTGTTGACCTGGTCTTTGTGTACTCATCAACTTTCAAAACCAAAGCATAAAGTGTACTGTTGACTGAAGTCTTACCGTTTAACTCTCTTAAAAATAAGACCGAATGACACAGTGTTTAAGTTAAAAGTAAATTTAACATTTACTGCTTCTCTCTGTTTCAGCCAAGTAATTCACTAATCTCTAGTTCAAAAGTTGACTGCAGCTATCACTAACCTTTCTGTGAGCTTTTTAGTGAGCACCTTATATTTAGTATTGTATATTGTTTGCATGTATTTCACAACTAAAATGTCACTTCAGACCAAACAATTACAAGAGGCTGAAATATCATCAAAGTTGCGTCACGTATGCCCTCAGTGAGTCATATAATGTTCATGTTCAAGGGTATTTAAATGAGTAAAGAAAGTGAAGAGATAAAATCACGAAAACTTTTCCTTACGCATACATCGTTTCCATCTACTTCAGATAACATAACACTACTAGAGCTTGATATGTGGCCACAATTTCCGTTGCTTTTCAGGTTCTGAAAGGCCTGGCGTACCTGCACGGCTGTGAAATTGTACACAGAGACTTGAAGGTTTCCAATTTACTCCTGACCAACACTGGCTGCATCAAAATTGGTGAGAACACCTACTGTGTGTTGAGGTACATCAAAACATGCAAATACATCTAGTGTATGTTGAGGTGCATCAAAGGTAATGAGTAGACCTAGAGCACGTTTAGGTGCATTAAAATTGGTGAGTATACCTAGAGTACGAGGGGGCTTCAAAAAGTTCGTGGAAAAGGCTTTCAAAAAGTTCGTGGAAAAAGGATTGTTTGAAAAAAACGGTCAAAGTCATAATGTTTATTTTTCAACATATGCTCCATCTAGGTCAATACATTTCTGCAAACGCTGATACCAGCCTGTAAGTTCATCTGTGTAAATCTGAGAGTCATGCGATTTGAACCATGTCATGACGGCTCTTTTTACTGCTTCGACTGGTGGAAAATGGGTACCTTTCATTTACTTTTTCAGGTTTAGAAATAAAAAGAAGTCGGATGGGGCTAAGTTGGGACTATAAGGTGGATGTCGAATGATTTCCCATCGAAATTCGCGTAGCACAGCTCTGGTCTGCCGAGCGCCATGCGCGGGTGCATTGTCGTGGTGGAAGAGGGCGCGCTGTGCAGCTTCCCAGGGCGTTTTTCTGCGATTTCTTGGACAATTTTCTCAAAATCTCTTCATAATAGACAGCTGTTATAGTTTTCTTGTTCTCGAGGAAATCAACTAACAAGATCCCCCTCTGCATCCCAGAAGACAGTGACCATAACCTTTCCTCTTGAACGCTCAGATTTTGCTTTGACTGGCCCACTTCCACCCCTGGGCAGCCACTGCTTCGATTGAGTTTTNCACTGTGTCATTCGGTCTTATTTTTAAGAGAGTTAAACGGTAAGACTTCAGTCAACAGTACACTTTATGCTTTGGTTTTGAAAGTGGATGAGTACACAAATACCAGGTCAACACAGTAATAATAAGTTCAGTAATAATACAGTTCAATAGAGAGTAATAATAAAAATATTGAATACTAATCAAACACTGCACAACTAACGATAACCCAAAGCAACAATACTGTACAATACCCAGCAATAATAACACGATAATGATATACCACACAACAAAACAAGACACATTATTAATAAAAGGAACTGCAGGAGTAAATGATAGCATACCTGCTTCATGATGCACTTGGTCTGTGCCTCCATGAAGGGCACAGTCATGTGGTCCAGTAAGCTGCCTAGGTCCTGTTCACAATACTCCATCACCAGGAACACGCTGCACACAACACACCAGCTCGTCCATCCCTATTAATTGTGTTTTTACACGTACATTCGCCTTTATTTTGAACATAATCTTTACTTCATCATATGACTGCATCTCTAAACATATGAAAGCTTATCGCACACAAAAGATCAAAAACTCTGAAAAGAAAGTATGAGTAGAATTTCATTAAACTAACATGCAGTTAGTTTAATAAAATTCTACTCATACTTTAAACATACTCAACATAACTCTGAATGCACTTCTTTTATATAGTGATATCTAGATAAAAAAATCAGAAGAATCTACCAACGATCCAGAATTTCAAATTGTCCCCAAGCTTCAATGACTCACCTGGACAGGCTTTTGCCAACCACAACCTGCTTTAGAGCCACAATGTTATTGTGATCACACTGCTGCAGCAGTAAGATCTCGCGCAGACCACTGATGGGCATGCCATCTTTTTCTTGCATCATCCGGATTTTTTTCAGAGCAACAATCTCATTGGTGCTCTTGTCTCTAGCTCGATCTGAAAATAAAATGAAAAACATTAAAATGAATACAAAGGCAAAGCCAGAGGCAGTTTTACAGGGCCAGTGAAGAATATAATTCGAATTATACAAAAACACATTTATATGCACTACAAAAATCAAAATGAGAAACTTGTTTTAAAAGTACTCTTGAATTAATATAAATTTTTAAAATGGTATACAAAAAAACACCAATGCAAGGTCTGAGAGACATTCAATAACCTCAAGAGGTAGATTACTTGCTACACAAATGAAACAAGTTAAATGAAGTAACAGAATTCATAACAAGACCTAGTAGGATCTCCAAAAAAGTTCACCTTCTTCAAACACTATTTTATGTTTCATGCAAATAATCCATAATAAACATGCAAATATTCCATACTAAACATGCAAATATTCCATACTAAACATGCAAATATTCCATACTAAACATGCAAATATTCCATACTAAACATGCAAATATTCCATACTAAACATGCAAATATTCCATACTAAATTCTGTTGCTTCATACCACATAAAGGAAGAGATAAGACAGACCTATAAGTTCTCCATAACTTACACACAACTCCGTAAGTGCCTTCACCAATGCGGTTCAGCTTTTCAAATTCACCCACAAATCGACATTGTCCAAACTGAAAAAAATATTACATATATGGTAAATATATAATTTCATACATGATAAAAAATTTGCTAGATTTATGTAGAAAATCCCATAATATGGCAAACATTAATTCTAGCATTGTCCCTGATATTTGACTTTATTCACAAACAAATAAATTTGAACTTTATCATTATACATTGCTCATATAAGTTGAAATGTTAATGTCATTAGTAAATGCTTTCACCAACTGAACTAATTGCATTTGCATCACATCAGTCTTTCATTCATCCTCCAAAATAAAAACTGAGGAACAACTCACCAACATGTTATCATTTGGGACAATTGGCTCCCATGTAGAAAAGGAGACAATCTTGCCCTTCATTACCTCAGTTAGTTCATCCATTTTATGAACTTCTTTGCAATACTGTGTGGGTAGATAATTATTGCATTTTGCATAAAATACTTCCTTTGCACAATCTAAAGCATTAAAGGATCATAAAGACATGCTTATTTTTGATGCACTACCGTTACTTTATGATACAAGAGGAACACTATAAATATACAAAAACTTTTATTTCATCATATATTGAAAAAAATACCAATTGGAGTCACTGAAAATATAAAATAATGAATTAGTAAAGCTTGACCTCACATTACACATAGCTTTTAAGACAAAACAATGAGTTATGATTAGTTTGAATAAAAAAACTTACACCTAAATAATGTGATGTCTAATCAAAATAAAATAGCTGAAAAGGAAGGTTATAGTTTCTAAAAAAAATTTAATTTTACCACACTGCTTAAAAAATTCACTTTTACATTAGTCCTAGAGAAGATATCTTTGAAGATATCAGTCCATTAGTAAATACTTTTTCAAGAGAATTTATACACTTGAAAGTCCATTCCCTACAATACTGACATGGGAAAATTAGCAGGTACAAACCCTGTTCAATATTCAAGAAAAAACTTGCTAACAAACTGATTTTCTATGGTTCTATTTTAGTCTACATAATATTTTTCCTCCAGTCAACAATTAAGCTTTGTTGACTTGCTGGTCTGTTGTTGTTGTTGTTTGGACTTGCTGGTCTAGCCTGAAGAAGTAAAGCATAATTACTTCATTAAGTTTGAGTGCACCATTACCAGGTTCAAAAATAAATTATCTCAAAATTCATATAAAATGTTAATAAACATTTATATTTTGTTAGAACAAGATTGAAGAATATGCATCAAACACTCAATATTGTTGGAAATTTATAAAAAAACAGCCTAGTTCTTTCATACATGAAAATATTTTCCTGCTCAAAAGTACAATTTAGAATTAATGTTTAGCCTGTTAGTCTAACTTCACATCCCATATTTCTGAAGCAGTACATCAACTATTGAGGTTTGTAGAAACTAAAAGAAGCTTTGATTCTTAATTACGTGAGCTCATCTACTTCACATTACATCAGAGAATATTTATAAAGTGACGGAGCCAAGACACTAGTTTGGATGACCCAAAACTTTGAATTTATTCATGCTCACTACTATTAAAACTCTTCAATACTACTACTGACCAGCTCAATAGTCAAAATTACTTAATCATCACATTGATACATACATTAGAGTAAATCTGCACAGTATGTTGCAGGCCTATTTTCCTTTTAATTCAACAAGAGATTTGTCATTGTGATTTTATTTTCTTACAGTTCATTATTGTTTACAGAAACAATCAACTTATACAAATAAAGTGAGCAGAACAGTTTGTTAAATAAGTCACATGACCAGCAAATACTACTATATGCTTCACACCCTACCATAGCTACCAGAAAGCTAATTAAACCAAGAGCAATCTAAGACCCAAATGATCTCTCATATAGAATATTATATGAAACAAATCTTTGCCATAAGACAAAATAATGTTCTATATCATCAGGTATTTAGGAAAACTGATAAAAAAATCATTTCTACTGCTATTGATTGCAGAAAATGAGCTTCAACTATACAAGTATGTAGCTTGTTCCTCCCATAGTCCTTCAAGTCTTGTATTACACAACACTCATTTTCCAAAGCTACCCATTCTAATCAATTAACTTGTAACCCTTCATAAGAACCAGCGCTCTGAAGGCATGTTGCCAATAGTGCCTAGTCACTCCAGCATACAAAAATACCAAAGGAAGAAAAAATGCTACAGCCATTGTGACAGGCAATTTCAGTTATCAAAGCATTCATTGTTTCAAAATATTGTATCTGCTATTGCTAAGAAATAAACATGAAAAAAATGAGTTGATAATGGAAGGTAAATTTCAAGTTAATGTTACAGAATTACACAAATTAATGATAAAGAGTCCAGTTTAAATAAATTAAATATTGCATTTTTCAGTTACATTTTGTGTTTAAAATTAATACCTATCAAGAAATTGCATTCACCAGCAATAAAAGTCATGCAGACTCTCTTTACATAGCTTGGGTTAATCACAATCTGCCTTTTTCCAATTGTGACAAAGTCTCTCTGTCTCCTTCTTGGTCTGTTTTTATTGGAGCTTTGAAGACTATAGCCCTTCAGTTGATACTAGGAACACAAAGTAGAGTGCTCAAGTAATTTGTCAAGATCAGTGAAGTATTAAAGTCCAACAAGAGGCAACCCTTAAGTTTCTAAATACATCTTCCTCTATTAAGTGACTCAGAGCAAAAGTTTTACTGCTAGCAAAACTCAAGTGTTAATTGCTTCATTCAAGAGTAGTTTAAGAAAACCCTATGGAAGTTACTTCTGGTACTATAAATGATAAGAATGCTGAACTTTGATCTAAAGAACATGGGTAGGCTTTGTAACCTTTTCATTAAAAGAAGGAATTTAAAAAAATGTAATCTCAGATTGTATGATTTCTCATCACGAATATTTTACGTGCATAAGCGTGATACCATAAGCAGTGATATGCGACTACTCACTGTTAGTATGCATCATGCATTCGTTCTCATCCGACATTGACTTGAATTTGAAACTGTGGCTTGATATCAGCTGGGGCCTTTGTGAAACCTTAAATTCCTCTGAAATACACACATACAATAGAGTGGGATTCCCAAGTTTTTTTTTTGCATACGTGCCATGCTCAACTAAGATATTTCAAACATCAAGCTGGAACTCGATTTTCTTCTTCTTCTATGTCTCGTTTATTTGGGGTTTCGAAAACTAGTTCATGTAGCCCCACGTAAGAAGGTAGATTGAATTTTACTTTTGATTACAATCTCTGCAACCTGTAAAAAAGAAAATTTCAAATATTTAGCAAGGGTATCAAGCGTTACCTCTGTTGAAGGATCTATGAACCCGATTTTCATTTCTAACTGTGAGAATAGTCCTACTTCCGCGCTAACGTAAAATCCTCACGTATAATGTACGGCACTATTTTTCAACTGTTTGAACTATTTCAATCGCATCATAAGCCGTAATTTTTAAAAGTTAACGCCAAGTAACGTATAATTAATGGACATTACCGTTTTTAGACCATATGAGCAACATTTCAAAGAAATCGTTTCCATAGCAAAAAATATTGCATTTAATCTTTTACACATTAAAGATATATCATAAGGCACATTACAGTGTTAAAACTATGATTTATTTAGAATATATATTTCTGTACGTTCCACGGGGAATATTTCATATTGTGATCGCCACGAGGCTGAAATATCGTATTATCAGAGTACTAAAAGCTACTACATGAGTATTAAAAGTACCTATTTGAGTGATAAACGCACCTGACTATTAAAAGCATGGATCTAAGTGTAAAAAGCCCCTACCTGAATACAAAAAAAATGTACTAACAATACCTACATTCTTGTCTTGGTTTTATAAACCCAACGAGATGAGTTACAGCACCCGCTTGAAAAATTAACAGGTCTAGCGCCCAGCTTTTTGAAATGGCGACTTCTGAAGTCACTTCAACAATTTTTTTTTCAACTTTGAATGAAGACCTAGATACAACACGGTCGTTACATCAAGCGTCAATTTGAAAAAAAATTATCCTAAACCTCAAATAAATGCCTAAAGGGCATTCAGATTAAATGTGTACAGTAAACATCGATATAACAGGAAATATGGGCAGGCATTTAAATTCTTCTTTGTGTTAGTTCCACAAGAATGGTGCGTAAAATCTACGAACGCCAACTTAAGTGAGCAGCTTAGACATAACGAGCTTATCTTCACTGACACGGAAAACATCGTAAGCCAACAATTTATTTCATTTTGTACCAGTCGCACCGTCACGGACAGACATGACGATTCTGAAATTCACTTACAACCATAAAAGATTAATGAGAAAAGGGAGAAACAGCTGTTGAGAATAATAACACAATCAGCAAGACAACACTTAACAATGAGTCTGCATGAGCAAGAACGATAGAGTTGGTTTTGTCCAAGATACCTGTACGAGAACCTACGACATCGGATGTCATGAATGTGAATAGTTGCGACTCCAAGACCTCCTATGGCAATCAGTGTCTCGTTCATGTATGCTCTCTACACGAAAACTGTAAACTGATTTTTTCAATGAGTTTTTTGACTGCATCGTCCACTTTAGCAGGCAGCACCGGCAGCAGTAACCGCAGGCAAGATTGTCCTGTTGTTTGAATGTGACGCACTATTTGCTGACTCAGCTGTAGCGGATAGTCAGCTGTGCTGTCGACACTAAGTTTTCGTCTCTTTGAAGGAGGGTCTTCGGAAATTGTTTCATATAAATTGTTGTACTTGTCAGAATGTTCTGAGAATGCACAATGACAAGAAATAAGTAAGAGTAGAATTCGGCATTTTACGCGCTCGCTCAGCTTATCCGAGTCTTGAGAGTTCAAGCAGCAGAGAGAGATATGCACGAAGCCGAAAAGGTAATATGACTCCACAACACCATCAAGGGGGGTCGAAGGAATACTTTCCAAAAAGTAACCAATATCTTCAGTCATTTCTTCCCAAAGCATTTCTGTGCAATGTTTCAAAAGCCGTTCTTGGAAAGTCCCGACTAAGTTCGAGCTTCCTTTTTCATCAGGTTTAGGGAAATAGCTTATATGATGGTTGAATACGTGTTCACCGACGATGGCAGCCAAAGTCTTAACGTACATTTTTCTAAGAAGACCAGACAAGAGGTGGACGTGAAGTTTTGGAGGTGCATCGGAGTGGAGGCGGAGGCGCCGAAGGGCCGCCCCCAGCAGGTAGTGGATGGTCAGTTCGGGACGGAGAACAGACAAGCGCTCCACAGCAAGCGTGTCATTGCTTCCAGGCACGCACTCATTGTCTAAACACAAAAATCCAGGTGTATGAAACGTACAAAGACAGTTTGACATTCACTTAAAATGTATAAACACTGACTTTACCACTTTTGTCATCCGTTACTATGCTGATATATATTTTCTACAATTGCAGACTTCCTTCTTTAATTTGTTCCACTCGCAATACATAATATCGATGTACTTGATATCCTATTACTATATGCACACCATATTATTAATAACAGGTATTATTCATATGGTCGAGATACCTCCCCTAAATTGAGTTATTAAACTCGTGGAGTCGTAGCACAGATCTAGTTTTTGCGGCATAAAAATGCTGATGTAAAGCAAGTACTAGTGAATCTCAGAAGAAGTAAGAAGTTCGAAGGCGGAGAATGTTGAAGAAATTATGTACTATTGCCCACTTGGGGTTCAGCATCGCTGCAAACAAAGAGATCAAGAAGGAATTGGATCATAGATTAAGGATTCGTCTTGACAAACTTTGAAGGCATTGAAGAGAAGAGTGATACATTTAACGGAGAACAGAAATATTTATAAGAATTTAGTTGTTCAAAGTGCAGGGCTACTATGACGCAGCACGAGTAATCCAGCGACAAGCCTTAGAGTGCATGCTTTTCTAGGGGGAAGTTCCTCTGAAAGCGATGAGTTGTATGATCGCAATCCGCAATCCTATGGAAAGATCTGACGCGTTGTCAGATTTACCTTCGAGACACTAAAAGAAGTAGGAAAGTTTGGTTTGAAAACAATTAATGCCTATTTATACAGGTGTATCCATACATGCATCTCAGAATAGTTTGGTTCATTTGAACCTTCATGGATAAACGGAGTGAATTTAAAAAATGTACGAAGGTTGTGAGTTTTGGCTGGAGACAAAAATATCAAAATAACATATGCCTAAGTCTCCTTATCGTGGAGAATTAGAAATTCCACACTTATCATACAAATTATATATACTTTCCACGCTCTTAACAATTCTCTATTATCTGATTCATTAAAAGCGTTATTAAGAAACAAATACAGGTATCCTAAAAAATTTTATAGTTAAAATAAAACTCCTTGGTTTAAAATATTTTAATATTGATAAAAAATTTCTTCCCTGTCAATTATCAAGAGTCGTGACGTTATAAAGCAATGCATGATTCTTAAAATAAAAAGTCGTTCATCGATAATTAAAGCTGTCCCTCGGTGACGCGTTACCTTCATGAGGCACTCACATACAACACCAGTGCAATAAAATTTCTGCATTCAAGAGTCAAACGTACAATACCTCAATGCATCTTTCTGATTAGCCATTGGAGGTTGACGATAAATGCTCAGTATCAGAACCTCTTTTCCTCCGTGGATGCCCTTGAGAATACCAGAACCTCCTTTCCTCAGTGGATGCCCTTGAGAATACCAAAACCTACTTTTCCAAGAAAATCCCCTTGAGAATACGAGAACCTTCCTACCGTGGGTCCCCTTAAGAATACCAAAAACTGCTTTCCTACGTTGATGTAGAAAAAAATGAATGCCCTTGTACTTACCAGATGCCAGAGGCCCCAGCTCTGTCCACAACTCCTGCAGGGAAGGAAACGCCATCACGATGCCTTCCGTGCGAAGATTCTCCTCGAGCACCCAGCTCACTGACGCCCAGTGGAAAGCAGCGGAGTGCCAGAGGTGGTTGAGGACGGCGTCAGCGATGACAGATGGAGGGCGCACGAGTAACAGAGCGCTCAGCAGACAGCTGGTGATGTCAGAGCTAAGGTGCACGGTGGGAGACCTGGTCTTAATCTCCAGCAGTAGTGGAAGCAGCAGCTCCTGTACCTCACTCCCTGACAGTCCTCCCACAACAACAGCAGGAGGCACGTCTTGCAGTAGCCCCACGATGTGTCCATGAT
>VCRD01010985.1:0-18509 GCA_006783055.1 Trinorchestia longiramus | reverse complement strand
GAGCTAACACAGCACGGACTGACTCAAACCTTACTACAGGACTGAAAGTTTCATCATAATCAACTCCAAACTTTTGAGCATACCCATGAGCAACAAGCCGAGCTTTGTACGAGCAAACATTTCCATCTGGACCAGTTTTCTTTTTAAAAATCCATTTACACCTGATTGGTTTCTTGTTCTTTGGACACTCTACAAGAGACCAGACATTGTTTATATTCATGGATGCCATTTCCTCCTCCATACCTGCTTTCCACAGTTTAGACTCAGGCCCATGAAGTGCTTCTTCTACATTTGCAGGAACATCAAATTTATCTTTAGCAAAGCACACCCATTCTCCAAATCTATCAGGAGCAGCTCTGTTCCTAGTTGAACGACGGAGCTCCATATCTCCTTCTGAATCCTCATGTTTTTCTTCTCGAGAGGAAGGAGCAAGGAATATGTAGCATCACATCGCTGCTCATGCTCCATTTTCAAGTTATGCGTATTAATTAATCGCGTACAAATTAAATCATACTTTTTACAATAAATTTCCTGTATTTTTGTGATTAGGTTTTTGTAACTTTAAGTGAGATTCTTGTAAATTTTTAATTATAAACAAAACAAAACAAACAAACAAAACAATCTTTATTTCCAATCAAGTACACAGTACATAGACATTTAGTACATTGGTTTTTAAATTCTTAAGGTTAACATTCTTAGAGTAAGGATGATGGTGAGCTCCATGCGACGATCCTGGGATGTGTCCATGGGCGATGAGTTTAGGTCTTACCGATAAGTGCGAGCTCACGGCGTGAAACGAGAAACAGCTCGTATTCATTGCCGGGTTTCGAACCTGCACGCAGTCTTTCTGCACAAGCAGAGACCCGATACAGAACACGGGCCGCATACCACTCGAGTACGGTGGCTACTTCGCTGTATTTTGTAAAACCATTCTTAGTACGAAAGAACTGTCGCTATGGTTCTTGCTAAAAAAATTCACCCCTGAGAAGACATCGAAATTAATTCTGAATCGCAACTCAGGGGCGTAGCTGACCGTAGCTTTTAAGAGATAACACCGCAAGTGACAGTGCCTGAATGTGAATAGTGTGTTTTTCTCTTTTTTACAGAAAGTCTAGAATTAATTGTGTTTAGGACTTAGATATATTTCTTAACCTCATTATATTTTTCTAGAAATATTAGGTGTAGGATTGTTCACATCATTTGTGTTAATTTTTGTATAATGTGCGTTGTAGAGATGACCTATGGTACATCCCTGAAATAATTAAGTTTTAGGACTTGTATTTTGAGATTTAATAGAACAACTTGTGGTCTTAACTAGTACTGAGAGTATTTCTTATCTAATCTTAAAATCTACCTTACTTTCTGTTTAAAAATTCACCTGTTATGTTGAGATTTTCTATTGCTCATCATTAGTCATATGTTTCTTAATTTTGCTGTACAAGCTCTCTCTGCATTACTCCAAATATTTACTTGAAATACTTCCTTTTACTGTTCAATTGACACAGAGAACATTTTTTATAACCTGTTTTCTTTATTGTCTGCACACTTCCTGAATAGAAGTGGGATCTGCTGAATATGGTGTAGCTAGACCATAAATTGAACTACTAGATTTAACCACAGACTGAAAATTGTCTTAAATCACAAACTTGCCTTTACATTGCATTCTATACTTAGAAGTAGAGATTTTTATAAACATGTATTCAGCTTATAACTATATTGATTTCATTCCATTGTAAAATGGATATATTTTATTTTTTATTCATTGTGTGTTGCTCACTTGGAGGTATAGAATTCTTATTTAACAATTCCCATCCAGGTATCATTGATATATCATTCCCTCTCAATACTATTGTAGTTTTTTATTGCAAATATTTTCATCTCAGGTCATATTATCAAAATCTTAAATATCAGGGATTAACCATAATATTATGGTTTACTAGATGATATCCGCTGAATGTTATCCTTAGTTTGTTTTCTTCATTTTTTGTACCATTTCTTAGGATCTCCATTATATTTCTGTACAATGTTTAGGATGTATTTTATTCATGCTCTAATTATGATGTTCTAATTATTTTATACAGAAGCCTTTGTTAATGTTAGGTTGCTATATTGTGCCTGTATCATAGCAATATTGCAGGATTATGGAAATTATCCTAGTGGTTAAAGATTTTGGCCTTACATACTGGAGCAACCTTTTTCACGAGACTCCTTATTGTCTGTTCAACAACTGTGCTCATAATTTTTAGTTACTATATGAACCAAATACTCATTTCCATCTCTAGATTTAATTGATCCTAAATCAAACATTAAAAACAGACTTTGTTCAGTAGATGAAACTGAGTTATTAAAACTCAAGTATCTTTTATAGAATTCCACGTTCACTGAAGCAACTTTTGCTCAGTTTCTAGTTTCAAAATTAGCCCTTTTTAATGAGGATTAGATTCCTTGTTCATTTAAAGGGGATTTACTCTTTAATCTTTCTATAAGGTTATATTCCAGCTCTCTTGAATATTTTGAGATTAAACTGCCTTACTACTGCATTTCATTCTGATTAGCCGTGTCATTGCTTAGGTTTGCTACTGGTAATGATTGTGTTTGTTTATGTTTGTGAAGATGTGAAAATTAAGCTCAACCTTCTCTTCCAGACACCTGGCGGTCCTGCTCTCAGCTTCTTTTTCATCACAGCTCTCATCATCACACTCATCTCAGTTTCCATCACAGCTTTCACCACAGTTTTCATCACAGCTTTCATCTCAACTTTCATCTCAACTTTCATCACAACTTTCATCTCAGCTTTCATCACAGCTTCCATCGTCGCCCTCATTTCAGTTCTTATCTCAGCTTTCACTGTTCTTAGTTCTCAGTTCTCATCGCTCAGTACTCAGCGCTCATTGCTCTCATCTCATCGATGCTTTAGCATCTCTTTTCTCTCTCCTCTCGAGTCTCATCGTTGCTTTTTAAATCTTGATGCTGATCACATCTCTGATCACATCTCTGATCGTATTCTCGATCATTACTTCTAGTTCCCAATCTCTTTCACTCGTGGACTACGGATGTCTTCTGTCCACCAGCTGCCCTACGGATCTATAAATAAACAAAAGCTGAGTACCCGTCTTGTCATTGAATTCCCCCAACTAGAGATGCACCAGTCGACTCCCTTAACCTTACCTTCCGAGAAATTGTTATAAACCTAATACTGGCCATCCAACCACCATAAAATATAACACTGGCCACCCCGGGCAAAAACACAACAAACACACTCAATCTTTTTTGAAGGCTCCTTCTCAAATGATATAAACTGAGATTCATTAAATACCACATCTCTACTCAGCAAAACCCTTTTGGCATTAAAATCATACAGCCTATATCCTTTAGTTCCACTGCCGTAACCTAAAAGAACACAGGTCCTGCTCTTTGAGTCAAGCTTCTCTCTTTCATCCTTGGGAACATTAAAAAAACAAAAACAATCTTTATTTCCAATCAAGTACACAGTACATAGACATTTAGTACATTGGTTTTTCAAATTCTTAAGGTTAATATTCTTAGAGTAAGGATGATGGTGAGCTCCATGCGACGATCCTGGGATGTGTCCATGGGTGGGGAGTTGAGGGCTTACCCATAAGTGCGAGCTCACGGCGTGAAACGAGAAACAGCTCGTATTCATTGCCGGGTTTCGAACCTCCACGCAGTCTTTCTGCACAAGCAGAGACCCGATACAGAACACGGGCCGCATACCACTCGACTACGGTGGCTGCTGCAAAAGCCATGCACCCAAAAGTCCTGAAATGCTGTACATTGGGCTTGTGCCCATTCAAAGCCTGATAAGGAGTCAAATTTTTATGAGCACTAGTAGGGCTCCTATTTTTGACATACACAGCAGTTGAGACAGCTTCAACCCAGAATGTTTTGGGCAACTTTGAGTCAGATAACATAGCTCTCACTGCTTCAAAGATTGTTCTGTTCATTCTTTCAGCAACTCCATTTTGTTCAGGAGTCTTAGGTACAGTCTTTTGATGAACAATTCCATTAACCTTTAAAAATCTTTCAAAATCAGTGGACACATACTCTCCACCATTGTCTGTGCGCAGGATTTTAATTTTGTGATCATAGTAATTTTCAACAAGAGCTTTGAACTCTGTGAACACCCCAAAGACATCACTCTTGTTTTTGATAATGTACACCCATGTGTACCTAGAATAATCATAAGTGAATGTTACAGAATAGCTACCACCTCCCAAAAAACTAGGATTAATTTTCCCACAAACATCACTATGGATTAGCTCTAAGGGCTTACGCACTTTTCTTTGATCTACTCTAGAAAAAGGAAGTCTATGGCTCTTGCCATCACAACAATTTTCACAAAAAATATTCTCATTTCCTAGAGAACAATCAAAACCTCTAACAAGATCAAGAGACTTCAATTTCTTAAGATTATCAAATCCTAGATGACAAAATCTCTTGTGCCACAACAGGTCATCCGAGGAGACACTCGAGTATTTTGCGGCTACATGATAGGAACAATCCAGTCTATAAAGTCTTCCTACCTTATGACGAGCAACTATCAACTCATTATTTTCATCTACAATCTCACATGTGCTTTTATTGAAATGGGTTTCCTTACCACTTTCTGCATTCTGGGCAACAGAAATCAAATTGCAAGCTAGCTCTGGCACAAACAACACATTTTTGACAACACAATTCTTTACCTGCATATTAGGCAGTGTTATTTTAAGACGCACATCTCCAACCCCAATACCTTTCAAAGCTCTACCATCACCAATTTCTATTCTTACAGGAGAAGATAGATCAGAGTAAGATGAAAATTCACTTTGCTTGTTGCACATGTGCTGAGTAGCACCTGAGTCAACTATCCAGGAATCACAGTCAACATTATCTATAGGAAAAGCACTAGTAAACATAGCTAATAGTTTCACCTGTAGATGAGCTTCGTGCATCTACTGCTTTGTTTTCTTGGAATGTTCTATTTTCTTTTTTCAGTCTTTCTTCATAGACTCTACACCAGTGGTTCTTAACCTTGTTGGAGGTACCGAACCCCACGAGTTTCATATGCACATTCACCGAACCCTTCTTAATTAGAAAAATAAAATATAATTTTTTCAAATTCAAAACATAGGTATATATTCTAGTGGAGCACAAATTGAACCGTGCAACAACATCACTGTGTTCAAAGATCAAAATCATCAGAACATGATATTCACACAAAAAATATAGTAATGAATATTTGCTGCAAATCGGTGTGACTTCTGCTGTTGCCTTTCAGAGACCAGTTCAGAAATGCCCGGCTTCACCTTGGCAGGTGCCACTCTCATATCATTTTCGCAACAATGTCTGTTCCCTTTCTTCGTTTTTATGTCCAGCATCTTCGAAAAGGATTGCTCGCAAAGAAGTGTTGTAACAAACGGTATGAAAATCTGCAAAGCTTTCTTAACAATAACAGGGTACGTTGCCATTTGTTGACACAAAAACGTTGAAAACGTTGTTGTTTTGAACAGTTGCTGTTGAACCTGGCTCTGCTAAATTTCGAAGATTTCATCGAGGTATTCATCATTGATATCTGTTGTCTCGACACTAAACGTGAACAGATGTCTCACCCATGCTGGATTTGATGTAGGGTAGTATCCGTTGAGAAACTTTGCAAGCCTATAAGTGCGTGGCAATTGCTTGCTTCAGTCCCGCGAGTACAGAAATGTCCCCGATTCATCTGTATTCATCCAGATACATCTTCGATCTTACACAGTCGTCTACAAGGGAAAAGTTTTCGCAGTTATTGTTCTCTGTTCGTCGTTTCCATAACGGTAGCTTTTTTTTGAAAAGCCTTCAGATTTTCCTCCGCTTCGATGATGTTGAATTCACCGCCCTGCATCTTGTGATTGAAATGATTGAGAGCTGCGAAGATATCAGCAAAGTGCACTAAAATGAGAATAAACTCAATTTTTGAAGCAATCTGCATGACATTGTTGGTACTCTTGCAAAAACAGGGCTAATTCCACACGCACGGCAAAAACGCGATTCAGCACCTGTCCCCGGGATAACCACCGAATGTTAAAATGGTACAGAAGTACCTCGAATTCAGAGCCCATTTCTTTACACAGCTCACTGAAGATGCGGTGCCTCGGAGCACTACTTTGCATATACGAGTAGTTCACGCAGTCCACTATTTTTAATACTTCTGCCAGTTTTGGAGGCACCGTTTTTGTTGCTAACGCATGCCTGTACAGAATACAATGCGTAACAATGATGTGTGGTGCATCGGCTTTCACTACAGCACCAAAACCAGATTTTCTTCCCAGCGTGACTGGAACTCTGTCCGAACAAACTACAGAAACCATATCCCACGAAAGACTGTTGTCTTTGAAGAAGTTATCCACGAGTTTCTTCACTTCGGTTGCCTTAGTCGTTGTTGTAAGAGGCTTACAAAATAAAAAATCTTCATTTAACACGACGTCTTTCACATAGTGCACTAATACGGCAAGCTGGCTTACATTAGAAACGTCTGTGATCTCGTCGAGTTGAAGGCTGAATTTGACGGGCTTGAAATCAGATCTGCAAATACTTGAGCCAAGATGTTTTTGCTTATGTCCTCTATTCTGTCGCTGATGGTGCCATTTGAAAGAGGAATTTGGGATAACTTTACTTCAGTCTCTTCTCCCAGCATGATATTTGCCATCTTCAATACAGCTGGTTTTACGAGTGTTTCACCAATGGTAAGTGGTTTGCCCTGCTTTGCGATCAGGTAAGCAACTTCGTACGATGCTGTGAGAATTGGTTTGTTGATGGGCACAAAGCCGAGAACAGGCAGAGTAGCCTTTTCATCGAATCTGGTTCTCTTCACCTTGAATTCAACGAGCGTTGTGTTCTTGTATTTTTCATCTAAATGCAGCTTAAGGAAGTGTTTTCTTAGTTTTTCTGGTGATAGACTAGAATTGCTCAACTTGGCATTGCAAATCATGCAGTTATGACGCTGACTTTCATCACGTTCCGCTTACATGTGAATCCATATTGTACATGTTCATCCGACCTCTTTCTTTTTTTGCTTGACATAGTAAGTATGAAGGGATTAAAATATTAAGAAAGAAATCACAAGACGTACCATCACGACAGTCACAAGTCGATTATTGAGCGCACCGAATTCCCTGCAGCACAGATTAGCCAAATGATGTAGCGTGATCATCTGCTGCAATGATGGCCAGCAGGGCGTGCCATCACGAATCATATGAGTCAGATGTGTTTCTTGATCACCGCCAAACCCCTGAGACTGACTCACCGAACCCCTGGTTAAGAACCACTGCTCTACACTGTCTCTTAATGTGGCCTTCTTTACCACACTCAAAACACTTAATGAGCTTTTTGTTCCTTTTGAAACTCACTAGCAATTTTTCACTGGAGTCTGAAGTACCAAGGCCGCCTCGCTGTCTTCTTTCTTCATTTAGGAGACGCTCAGTTACAACTTCCCACGCTGGTATCTTTTCATGGGCTTCAAGAGCAGTTACCAGAGTAGAACACCTATCTGGTAGTGATGATAGTAGGATGATCACACGCTCATCTTCTACTCTAGCATCACCAATGATGGCCAGCTCCTCAAGGAGTTCAACAAACACTTTTAGATGATCTTGCAGATTTTGACCATTTTCCAACTTCATGTTGAACAGCTTTTTCTTCAGCCTAAATTTGTTTGCCCAAATCTTAATCTCGGCGAAATTCAAACCTCCTCCGAGCTGCCTCATCTGCCGTTGAGGATATAGTTTCAGTGCCTCGAACTATATCCCACAGTTTATCCTTCACAAGACACATCCTCATATGTATCTTCCATGTCGGATAATTTCTCTCATTGAGTGGTTTCATGCAACTTTTACCACTGTCAGAGTCTGCCATGTTCTTCACACTTGCTGCACTGTGTTNGTCTAGATAACGAGCGTGAGAATGTTGCCAGAAAAAAGTTTCGATTGGAAATACTTTCCGGCTAACGCTCTTAATATAAATATTATTATTATAATGTGCACTAAATATGCACGTTTTAATTGTAAAAAATTCGTAAAAATCACTCGAAGTTTAGGCCTATTTTTATTGCTATAAATGAAGGTTATTTTAATATTTGTTATTTTATAAGCTTTAAAGGGGTAACTGGTCATACTACATTACCTCCCTTGTTCGAGATCGAAAGATCTATCCGTTACGTAACATCGGTAACGGAAAAAAATATGTAGGTTTTTTGTACGGCCCTTAACTATACCGTAGGAGATCTATCAAGTTGACACTGACGGCTATTGAGGAATAATAGGGACACACTTTTAAGTCTCGTGAGCCCAATCGACAGTGGTGTATGAGCGTGGCTGAAAAGCAGTTGAGCTAATATTTGAACATCCTAGAAAAGCGATGTTAGAGATATAAGTAAATTCAGCGACACGGTCACGTGTGGTACATAACTGAATGTGGTAACCAGGTTATCCAAGAGCAGACAAAGGCACGTACTACAGTATTTGAGGGAATGGGGATGGACAGCGACTCAGCGTATAGAGCTAGGAATAAGAGTGAGCGTATAAGTTGTCCTCGCGATAGAGGCAATGAACTCACAAAGTTGAGATGCACTAAGTCGATTTTTTTGTCCATTGAGGAGGTAAGCCTGTAGTTTGCACGATTTTAAATGACTAGTTTATCAGCCCAACAATCGTAGCAAAGTTGCACGTAAACCTTGACGTCTGTGCGCAGCGATGCCCTAACACAATATCAGTAATCAAACAGTGTTCGATAGATCTTTGAATGTGATATAACATCGTAATTAACTGCTCTATGATAGATTGATTACGGCAGGTACGAAAAATTATGACCCTTAAATGTTTAATTACAAGCATTAACAAACAGATACTGGTTTTTAAATCTAAAGCCAACTATAGGCGTCCCAGTAGCAGTTTCAGATTATTATTCCAATACCAGTCCATTTACTTGAAATAGTACATATAATATAGGGTTGAGAATGCTGGTAATAAATGGCTCTCAATCCATTAAGCAAAATATTTGCAACTAGTACATTGAGAGGCTGAGATGGCACTTTAGGTACAATTGAGTAGTGCTCCATCTTAAAGATTTGCTAAGTTTTTTTAGTTAATAAAATTGATGATAGTAAAAAATTTTTTATGGCGGGTTGGAACAAGTTATTTTCCATCGAGCAGCAAAAATATTATTCTACCACCCACTCACTGCAAGAGAAATGATTAGCCACTTGACAAAACTATGAAATGCCTACTGAAATCCCTATCCAAATACTACTCACGCAGATCTAACCTTACACAGTTAAGAATTGCACAAGTTCCCAAATTAACCTCAAGCAAGGGCACAGGCAGATTTTTAAAAAAAATTAGGTCACTCTGGGGATGTCACCAATGTAAAGTTTGTTTTTGGTTGGTGTATTTTAAAGTTACCAACTTTAACAACCCTAATCTAACTGCCCGTGTAACCTTACTCAAGGATAATAAAAGAACTTATCACAGGTACTCAGCTTGGTATTCAAGAAGTTGGCATGAGAAATAGCTTGGAATCTTCTTGGGATGATTTAGCCAGTCCAGAGCTTCCAGATGATGGTTAGGCCAGTCCAGCTTCAGGGGTAAATGGCCAGTCCAGAGCTATAGTGACTGTGGCTTGAACTGTTACACGAGTACAGCCAGTACAGTAGGTGCAGTATGTGGGTTCACAGTTGAGTGGTCTCAGTGAGTGACTGGCAGACGGTCCCCCAAATTCAGGGAATTATAACCTAACGTCACATGATGATGTTTGCAAATCGCGTTGCTGGGAGAGCTACGTCTAGATAACGAGCGTGAGAATGTTGCCAGAAAAAAGTTTCGATTGGAAATACTCTCTGGCTAACGCTCTTTATATAAATATGATTATTATAATGTGCACTATATATGCACGTTTTTATTGTAAAAATTTCGTAAAAATCACACAAAGTTTAGGCCTATTTTTATTGCTAAAAATGAAGGTTATTTTAATATTTGTTATTTTATAAGCTTTAAAGGGGTAGCAGGTCATGCTACAGTAGCTTGAAGCGAGTTTGCTTCTGTTACTGGACTATGGATTGTCCAGGATCTTCCCGTGCTTGCTCAAAATTAGCGGCCTGCCCTATGTAGGCCCTAATGTTACTTTGAGGCTTTACAGTGTGACTTGGTGCTCTCTCACGGAGGGACTGCTGCTGGTCCGCTCCCTCGCTGTGAAGACGCTGCCAAGTCTCCGTCCTCCATCAAATATCACTGGCACATCCACCCACCAGCAAATCACAAATATCACTGTCCGGGACATAAGCGTGCCCCATAGGATAAATGATGAGGTCGTTGGAAGTCGGCTTTATTGACAAATGCGCTGTGATCTGAGAACAAATCACAAATTAAGTTTACAGAAGTAATTATTTAACTTAAATTAAATACTTTAACATATTACTGGCGTCTGAAGTGGCACACATGATTAGCTTTTCAATGTGCATACACTAGAATGTAGCTCAAACATAATACTGGCCATTGAGGCTAACTGAAACCCCTGGAAGCTACACTGAACTAGGCTGGTGTCATTTTATTCCACAGTTACAGTTCAAATAACAAGTTGCTGCCACATGTATACAAAAGTATAATTTCCTTTTGCAACAAAATTGTCTAAGGAAAATTTTCCACCCAATGTAGAAAAATCATACACTTAAAGCACACTGAATTAAAAATATAAAAATTGTATGAGGAATTTTCTTTCCAATCTTGGGTGGTGTGAAAACCCTTCATACCTACATTGAACACATTATATCTTGTACATCACATTTAACTGCCTGGGTGTCTCTACACAAATGGAATTGCCTTGCAAACTTCTTACTCAAAAATACAGTAAACTACCATGATTGACATATCAGAGCACGGGTATTGCTTATGAATACTGCTGTAGACCAGAACTCATTTGTCTACATTAGACACTGTTACACAGAAAAATCCTACTCTTAGAGCACACTCAATATAGTGTCGAATGTTTAAATGTTCCACCTTGAATGTGTTCGACTTTAGTATGTTCAAGGTTAATGTGTAAAGCTGTAAGGAATACTCATGGAACAGAATGCGTTTAGAGTCAGCTAGTGGTAGAGAACCATTTTCTAGTCGCGTTCTCTGGTTCCGGTCCCTTTCTTGTGCCTGCCGTTGCGATGTAAACATTGGTGTCTGTACTGTAACCAAAACTGTGTTCACTGAAATAAACCTGGTTAGCGTAATCACGCTTCTGTGATTTTTCTAACCTTCTATCAAAGGTTATGGGCCCAGAACACGCTCCAAAGATAAATCTTCAGTGAACACAGTAAGTCTCGAAGCAAACTGTGGTGACTACAAGNTACCACTTAAGGATTTTATGATAAGGCATTTTTAAAAACCAATGATGTTACATTTCTTATGTACCAACTTTATTGGAAATATACATTTTTGTTTTGTTTTGTTTGTTATAAAATTACATATATTAAAATAACCTTTATTTTTAGTAATAAAAATAAGACTAAAATTCGAGTGATTTTTACGAACTCTTTACAATTAAAACGTGCATATTTAGTGCACATTATAATAATAATATTAATATTAAGAGCGTTAGCCAAGAAGTATTTCCCAATCAAAACTTTTCTGGCAACATTGTAGCATGACCTGCTACCCCTTTAAAGCTTATAAAATTACAAATATTAAAATAACCTTTATTTTTGGTAATAAAAATAAGACTAAAATTCGGGTGATTTTTACGAACTCCTTACAATTAAAAACATGCACATTTAGTGCACATTATAATAATAATATTAATGTTAAGAGCGTTAGCCAGAAAGTATTTCCCAATCAAAACTTTTCTGGCAACATTCTCACGCTCGTTAACTAGACGTAGCTCTCCAGCCACGCCATTACCGAACTTCAACATGTGACGTTAGGTTATAATTCCCTGAATTTGGGGGGACCGTCTGCCACCCACTCACTGAGACTGAGACCACTCACTTTGGAACCCACTCACTGCCACTTGAAGCCACAGTTGCTATAGCTCCGGACTGGCCACTCTTACCTGAAGCTGAACTGGCCTAATCATCATCTGGACGCTCTGGACTGGCTCAAGCATCCCAAGAATTTCCAAGCTATTTCCCGTGCCAATTTCCTGGAAATACAAGCTGAGTTCCTGTTGACGAGTTCCTTTATTTCCTTGAGTAAGGTCACACGGGCAGTTAGATTAGGCTCGTTAAAGTTGGTTGCTTAAAATTCCCCAAGCACAACCAAACTTTACAACATCCTCACGCTTGTTATTTAGACGTAGCTCTAAGCCCCGCCATTCCTGAACTTCAACATGTGACGTTAGGTTATAATTCCCTGGTGAGCATGCTATGTCTTAAGTATTTTCAGTCTTGTCTAATTTTTGTGTTTAACTTGCCGGTGTATCTGTGTTCTTTGGTGATGTTTAGAGTATCAAGTGTTGGTGTTTTCACTGAGTTATTAGAGCAAAATCAAGTGTTAGGAATTGTTTCTAGAGATTAGAAAACCGAGGTAATGTAGCATGAATGGTATCACTCATTGTACCATTCATATCTCTGAAATAGCACTTGAAAATATCAGTTAGCATTTATTTCATTAATGTAAGTTAGCATTTATTTCATTAGATGTAAGTTAGCATTTATTTCATTGGGGATAAGTTAGCACTTATTTCATTAATCACTAGAGACTATCGTGACAATTATTACAATGATTATTAAAACTAAAACCAGTTGATGCAAAATTAGGATTCAGCTTATAGCATTTATCCCTAATTTTTGTACCTTAAGAATTATTATATTTCCTTATGTGTACCAATATATGTGGTACAATTCTGTATTA
Source organism: Trinorchestia longiramus (assembly GCA_006783055.1). NCBI lineage: Eukaryota > Metazoa > Arthropoda > Malacostraca > Amphipoda > Talitridae > Trinorchestia > Trinorchestia longiramus. The sequence continues at coordinate 5,640 of VCRD01010985.1, read as the reverse complement.
TTTCAGACCTAAAAGCTACTTCTTTGAAGACCTTAAACTAAATTATTGTGTTCATTTAATTCAGATTTATGAATGTTGAGAGGGCAAGAATGAACCTTGTTTTATTGTATGTCAATTTCATTACTTTTATTTTATGTAAATTTTCCTGATGTTGCTAAAATTGTTTTCTAAAAAAAAACCACATGCAAATCCTTAACAAGTCCTGCCAGTGATATTTTGTTTCTGCTCCTATCAATAACTTATAAAAGAAATCTAATTAAACCCCCACTTCACTTTAAGAGTGTGAAACAAAGAACTTGATTAAATGGTGAGTTGCTTGATAATAATCCTTACCAAATGCTGCCTTCTGCACTCTAGCCTGGCAAATTAAGAGTTGTCAATGGGACTTGTGATGTGGTATTATCCGTGTATATGTGCTCATCACTTCACATTACGTGCAGAATTTGGGGGACCGTCTGCCACCCACTCACTGCCACTTGGAACCCACTCACTGAGACCATTCACTCACTTGGAACCCATTCATTGTGCACTGACGGTGCACTCGCTGTGAAGCCCACTTACTTACCTACCGTGTTGGTGCAAAGGTTTCAAGCCACAGTCGCTATAGCTCCGGACTGGCCACTCTTACCTGAAGCTGAACTGGCCTAACCATCATCTGGACGCTCTGGACTGGCTCAAGCATCCCAAGAATTTCCAAGCTATTTCTCGTGCCAATTTCCTGGAATACAAGCTGAGTCCCTGTGACGAGTTCCTTTATTTCCTTGAGTAGGGTCACACGGGCAGTATAGATATAGGAATTGTAAAGTGTTGGTAACTCTAAAATACACCAACCACACACAAACTTTACAAGCATATCAATTCCAGGACACCAAAGAAATTTTAAATCTCAAGAATGTCAACTGTAACGCTCCGAATTTGCATTTGCAACTCTTGAAAGTATAAAAACGCTGGTTACTAAGTTGTAGCATGACCTGTTACCCCTTTAAAGCTTATAAAATTACAAATATTAAAATAACCTTCATTTTTAGTAATAAAAATAAGACTAAAATTCGAGTGATTTTTACGAACTCTTTACAATTAAAACGTGAATATTTAGTGCACATTATAATAATAATATTAACATTAAGAGCGTTAACCAGAGAGTATTTGGAATCAAAACTCTTTCTGGCAACATTCTCACGCTCGTTATCTAGACGTAGCTCTCTCCATCCACGCCACTTTTGAACTTCAACCTGTGACGTTAGGTTATAATTCCCTGGTGAGCATACTATGTCTTAAGTATTTTCAGTCTTGTCTAATTTTTGTGTTTAACTTGCCGGTGTATCTGTGTTCTTTGGTGATGTTTAGATTATCAAGTGTTGGTGTCTTCACTGTGAATTATTAGAGCAAAATCAAGTGTTAGGAATTGTTTCTAGAGATTAGAAAACCGAGGTAATGTAGCATGAGCGGTATCACTCAATGTACCATTCATACCTCTGTAATAGCACATGAAAATATCAGTTAGCATTTATTTCATTAATATAAGTTAGCATTTATTTCATTAAAAATAAGTTAGCACTTATCTCATTAATCACCAGAGACTGTCGCGACAATTATTACAATGATTTTAAAACTAAAACCAGACTGTTGACCAGTTGATGCATAATTAGAATTCAGCTTATAGCATTTATACCTAATTTTTGTACCTTAAGAATTATTATATTTCCTTATGCGTACCACTATATGTGGTACAATTCTGTATTATTTCAGACCTAAAAGCTACTTCTTTGAAGACCTTAAACTAAATTATTGTGGTCATTTAATTCAGATTTATGAATGTTGAAAGGGTAAGAATGAACCTTGTTTTATTTTATGTCAATTTCATTACTTTTATTTTATGTCAAATTTCCTGATGTTGCTAAAATTGATTTTTAAAAATAACCACATGCAAATCCCTGAGACCTCTGCCAGGGATATAATTTAATTATTTCTTTATCTATCAATAACTAATAAATTCAATTTAATTAAACCCCTACTTCATTGTAAGAATGTGAAACAAAGAACTTGATTGAATGGTGAGTTGCTTGATAATAATCCTTACCAAATGCTGCCTTCTGCACTTTTTTCCTGGCATATTAAGAGTTGTCAATGGGACTTGTGATGTGGTGTGATCCGTGTATATGTGCTCATCACTTCACCATTACGTGCAGAATTTGGGGGACCGTCTGCCACTCACTCACTGCCATTGAGACTGCTCACTGCCACTTGGAACCCACTCACGGAGACCACTCACTGAGACCACTTACTTGGAACCCACTCACTTACCTACCGTGCTGGTGCAACATTTCAAGCCACAGTCGAAATAGCTCCGGACTGGCCACTCTTACCTGAAGCTGAACTGGCCTAACCATCATCTGGACGCTCTGCACTGGCTGAAGCATCCCAAGAATTTCCAAGCTATTTCTCGTGCCAATTTCCTGGAATACAAGCTGAGTCCCTGTGACGAGTTCCTTCATTCTCCTTGAGTAAGGTCACACGGGCAGTTAGATTAGGTTTGTTAAAGTTGGTTGCTTAAAAATTCCCCAAGCACAGCCAAACTTTACAAAGTCACCAAGCTATAAGACAATGAAGACTGGGCCTGCCACACATATAAAATATCTCTTTATTTCAAAGCACACAAGTAATTAATCTTTAAGAACTTCTGCGTTTCGCCTCCTTCGCCTAAGACAGTACGTGAAAAAAATATCTGAATTCACAAATTAATGCATAAGACTCATTACCACACTTTTAAAGCATAATTTTAGTTAATGAAAAAAATGTTAATTACAAAGTATTCGCTCAGCGAAAGAAAGCGAGAAACTCTTAGTCACGGAGTCACTGTCAGACTTTTACTGAGCGAACTCTGAGTTTGTTTGAACTTCGAACTGTGGCCTGTGACACGTGACGGTCATGAGACAGTTTCAATCGAAGCAAATCTCGTCGCAAGTCTGTTCAAGGACGATTTAAACTTCGTTAAATCGCCTTTTATACGTAATTAAAGAGGGTATTTCCTGTTCTGCATCATGACATCTACATTTGAATGAACATAAGTCTGGGTGTAACCCAAAATTATTCCAGTTACAGAATTTTTGCATTGAAAATAATTGCTAGCGAAATTCCCCCAGATTTATTCGTTTTTACGAGCGTTTCCCCCATTCCCCCAGACTACCTGCGTTTCTCCCAGATCTGGGGGAATTCCCCAATCAGTGGCAGCCCTGGACCAAACGACGCCTGGCGGCGCGCTGTGGCTAAAGCGTCTCGATATTGCCGGCCAGCGACTATCCCTCTGTCCCTTTTTCCTCTAATACAAATTCCAATTTATTTATATTTATTATATATCCTGACCCGTCAGCACACTCCCCATCTCGGACGAAGACCGAAAAAATATAACTCAAGGATTCGAAAACAAGAGGTGTTGAAGTCTAGGTGGAAGTGCCAGGTGCTTCCAAGATCGGTACTACGTTTTGGACGGCCCTCTCTACCGTCGCCCTGCGCCCGGATTTTTCGCTGCATGCGAGGTCGATGAACACAGAGCGTAAGAGAGCGTCTCTGCTAGTAGAAGTAGCAAATTCGTCCGAGGCCCAGAGATTGCGCTTGGTGTTGCAACTTTGGACAAGCACAACGTCTCCGATATTTCCATGATCATGAGAGAGGAACTGGCAACTTGTTGGGAAGTGTATTCGTCCCTCTAAGACAGTCGACATACGTAAGCTCTGAGGTGCATGCTTTGGTGTTGATCCCGGTACGTGCGATGCTCTGGAGTTCCTGCGACTGTACCTTATCGTTTTTGCGCTTGATTTGCGGGATTTCAACGACATCTTGATGTATAGCGTTTTCTAAATCTGACCCTTTTTTACAATTGGTATGTAAAACGTCCCACACGGTCGTGAATGCAGTTACCGGGTTGCCTGATAGCTGACTGGCGATGCCTTGGATCAGCTCCCGAGGTCGGCCGCTCGTGTTTGCCGTGAGGACAGTTATTGCGTCGTGTGATCTCATCCGGTATTGTTGTAATTGATGGTCAATGGCACTGCTCCGATTGTTGAAAAAGCGCACTTTACCGTCAAAAAGTGGCGTCACTGCTTGAAACACGTTTGGCGCCGTGGAGCACTGGGGTTGGTGGCAGGTTGCCGTTGTTCGTGTGTCGAGAAAAACTGGTGTAGTTGGATCGTGTGGGGCTGTCTTTAATTCGCTTCCCATCTTGGCGACAATGGGGGCCGGTGCTGTTACCTTGGGCCCTGCCTCGTTCTCTATCGGTGCTGGAAGGTCCTCGGGGTTAACAGCCTGGTGGCGCCCTAGTGTCGCTACAGACGTGTCCGTTATTTTGTAGGATTCGCGTGAAGTGATCTCTTCGTTATTACGGTTTTTGGCCTCTGTGTTTTACTCTTCTCTAGCATGCTCTGGGATATCCTCGAGATCAAGATCTTGGGTACCTGTGGCGGACGGAGTCACTGACGTCGTTCCTTCGGATGCTTGTGGGAATGTCCTCAATTCGCTCCCCATCTTGCGAAGACTGGGGGCTGACGCTTTTCCCTGCGCTCCTCTGTTTTGTTATCCGAGAAGACTTGTGGCTTTTCAGGATGCAGGGGTGACTGGCGTCCTAATGCCGCCACAAACTCTGCCGTTCGTCTCTGGGACTCGTGCAAAATAATCTCTTCGTTCTTGCGGTATTCGACCTCTGTGTTTTCTTCTTCTCTTGGATGCTCTGGAATATCCTCGAGATCCTGGGTGTCAGTGGCAGAAGGGGCCACTGACATCGTTCCTCCGGATGCTCGTAATGGTTGGGAGAAATTGTCGACCTCTAGGGCTCGCAGTCGTGAATTTAGCACCACGAGCTCGTTCTTGACGATGCGGGCACCCTTGTGTCGGGCCTCGTCTCTTTGGTGAGCCGACTCCGTGGCACCTTGGCTGAGGTATCTTGCTGCGAGAGCTCCGCTCGCTTCTGTCAGCTGTTCGAGGCATTGCTTCAAAGCGCGGACGTGGTCTTGAAGTTGCTGTTCATCTTCTGCATCTGGGGTTCCAAAAACGGTGAGGTTTGTCAACTCTGTGTGGAGGGCCTCTACGTCGTACTCGAGTACACGAAGTGGGGGCACTCTTGGTCTCGCACCGCCGTGTGTTGACTCACATATCGATATTATTGGGTAGCTTAAAGCGAGCTTCCCTGTTCGTCGGACTGAGACCCTAATATCAAAAATCACTGAAGGTAGTGTAAAGTTCGGTTGTGCTTAGGGGATTTTAAGCAACCAACTTTAACAACCCTAATCTAACTGCCCGTGTGACCTTACTCTAGGAGAATAAAAGAACTTATCACAGGTACTCAGCTTGGTATTCAAGAAGTTGGCATGAGAAATAGTTTGGAATCTTCTTGGGATGATTTAGCCAGTCCAGAGCCTCCAGGTGATGGTTAGGCCAGTCCAGCTTCAGGGGTAAATCGCCAGTCCAGAGCAATAGTGACTGTGGCTTGAAATGTTGCACGAGTACAGCCAGTACAGTAGGTGCAGTATGTAGGTTCACAGTTGAGTGGTCTCAGTGAGTGAGTGGCAGACGGTCCCCCAAATTCAGGGAATTATAACCTAACGTCACATGATGATGTTTGCAAATCGCGTTGCTGGGAGAGCTACG
>VCRD01010982.1:0-11382 GCA_006783055.1 Trinorchestia longiramus | reverse complement strand
TAATCAAAAGGCCTGGACAAGCGATAGAGCTGGTCATCAATCTTTGGCGCCGGAAGCCTATTTTCAGGTGGCTGCCTCTCCAAAAGATCAGGCTAAAGTCTTCTTCTTGGTGCCATTTTGGATTACTATTTTTTCAAGTTAAACCCTATAACACAAAATGAAACAAAATCATGTAACATTTGGTCATTAGCATGAAAAGGTGAACTCTGTGAGATACAATTCTAGTCCATTCAATAATCTAACGAGTGTTGGTTATAACATCAAATTTAATGTTTTAAGAGCACAATTTTGAGACCGCCAACATGGCAAACTTTAGCAGAAAAGTTCAGCTGCCATTCAAAATAAGCAAAGCATGTATTTTCAATGTTATGCAGTTGTTGAATACATTATACTTCAATACCATTTGAATACATTTGTTCATTTAAAAATATATTTTCAAATTCATTTTAAATTCTGTATTTTAAAACTATATAAATACAGGGTGTCTCAAAAAAATGTACTCACCCTTTAACCGTTGCTAACATGCTGTATTCTTTGTGTTGCAGGTGTAAGGTTCGAACCTTTGCGAACATGATTAAATGTGATTAAAGAATCATGTTCGCAAAGGTTCGAACGTCACACCTGCAACACAAAGAAGACAGCATGTTAGCAACGGTTAAAGGGTGAGTACATTTTTTTGGACACCCTGTAGAATATTGTGTATTTAAATAGAACGCATTTAAACACATTGAAATAACTTTTCGTCTAGGTACGACGCTTGAAACGAGTCTGTACGCCTAAATACGACACTTGAAACGCCTTTAAACGCTGTTGTAACTCAATGGCGCTTTGGTCACGCCCACAGACTGACAAGCAGTTGAGGATGAGTTTTCGTGAGGAGTGGTTGCACATGTTTTAATACTTTTTGTTGCTCGTCGTGCGAGTTAGCTATTCTTAAGATGACCTTTATAAATTTTATTTCTTGCTCCTCGCCCACTTCAAGTATCGACAATAGAGAAAGGATACCAGTGCACCCTATTTTTGATGGGATGCACCCTATTTTTGATGCACCCTGTGACGAGTTCCTTTATTTCCTTGACTAAGGTCACACGGGCAGTTAGATTAGGTTTGTTAAAGTTGGTTGCTTAAAATTCCCCAAGCACAACCAAACTTTACATTGGTGACATACCAGAGTGATCAAATTTTTTTAAAGAAATCTGCCTGTGCCCTTGCTTGAGGTTAATTTTGGAACTTGTTCAATTCTTAACTGTGTAAGGGTAGATCTGCATGAGTAGTATTTGGATGGGGATTTCAGTAAGCATTTCACAGTTTTGTCAAGTGGCTAATTATTTCCCTTACAGTGAGTAGGTGGTAAAATTGGTAGAATGTAGTAGAATGTAGTAGAATGTGGTAGAATGTGGTAAAATTGGTAGAATGTGGTAGAGTAGAAAATTTAAATTTGCTACTTGAGAGTAAATAATTTTACCTCAACCCTCTATATAAAAATTTTTTTACTATCATTAGTTTAATTAACTAAAAAAATCTTAGCAAATTTTTAAGATGGAGCACTACCCAAACTTTACATATTTATCACAGCGTTACACATTAACCTTAAACATACTAAAGTCAAAAACATTCAAGGTGGAACATTTAAACATTCAACATATTTAACACACAGTAGTCTTCAAAGTACTGTCAGAGTTTTCTTCGTTAAGTGATTAGTAGTCCCGTTTCGACACTAGGGACCTTGGTTCAAATCCTATAGGTGCATTGATCTGTTTCTGTTTAATTATCGTTTAATGATATACAGGTCTTCCATACTGCAATGGAAAACACTAAGTGTAAGACTAGGCTTCCATCAAGCTCACTGGAGCGCCCATATGTGGTTCTACCCTAACTTACAGTACGAAGAGCAGAAACAGTCGCTGGAAAAACAATCGCTAATCTTCAGATATTGGCATTAGATATTAAAACATCAATGTATATTTATTATGTACTATATTACTATAAGTTTCTTTTTGAGCAACGTTACAAACCAATCTGTCTGACAGAGATGACAAGGGTTGCGTCTTTACTTGACTGCCTGGTAGACTTCCCTAAACTTTTGGTGGCAACACCGGAACATTGCGAGCCATGCAGGCTTATTGAGTGATTCAAGACTTTAGCGTAACACCGGTGGAAGTTTTTAAGGTCTAAAATTTGAACGCAGTTATCACGTCTGACTTCTTGGCTAGCAAAAATACTGAAGAAAGTTAGGTGTGCAAGTTCACACATTATTATTTAATATGGAAGAATACGCCCGTGAACCATGGTGAGGCCTAATTGAAATGTGAAGTAATGGTGCAACTCCACTGTGCTGTGTATTTTCAGTCAGCAGCGGTGTAACTAATCCTCAGCCTTTAACATCTGCTAAGCAGGAAAAGGATAAAAATACTGATTGCTGAGCATGAAAAGTATAAATGTAGTGATTGCTTAAATAACTGGTACCTTCAGTTGTGTCTCCAGAACATCATAGAATGTCTCGGCTCTTCTTCCTTCTTTCATCAGCAAATATTATGGAAGAGTTAGTTTTATTTTGCATTGACACATCAAGATAATGACATTTTTAATCCAATTTCTGTAGTACCATAGGTAAAATAATCCATTAATATTGAAGCATCTAGTTTTGTGAGCATCTTATTTATGCTATTTATTTTTTATTTTACATCTATGTTAGAGTGGTGCAGTAATATTTTCTAAATGTTAAAGTAGTACTCAACTTTGTTGGCTTTTACATGACTTCTATAGAGGTGTTAAACTGTATATGTAGTTGTGTCTTACACCAAATCTATTGATCATAGAAACCAATGCAATGTGCCACATTAACATGTGAGAGGTGTAGAAGAAGCATCATGTTAAATTCTGAGGGTAACCTAAATCTTTACTCCTCCTTAAAATTCAACCTTAATTTTTATTTAAATTCATCTATGAACTTCTTAACCTTAACTTCTACTTGGAACACAATTTAAACTTAGTGCTATACAACTGTAACCTGGTCTTCAATATATGTTCATTCAGCATTTTATTTAAAACCTGAAATATATTCTCAATGTATAAATACTATACTTTGATTGATCCCTTGGCATTAATCTCTATGATTTAACTTAATCTTTATTGTAATCCTAGTCTTAAATTTTTTTTATTATTTTGATTTTTTCTCATTGATTAAATTGCATGACTTACATGTGTCAGATATGATATCATTCTGGAGTGGCTGATTTATATCTAAATAAAGTTCATTTAATTTGATTGTCAGTCTATAAAATAGTAAAAAATAATTGTCCTAATCCTCATGACATGGCATGATGTTGGCTCAACGACTTCTATGAAATTAAAGTTTTCATGTATGACTTATCTGCAGTGTTTAAATTAAATGTCCTTATTGTAAGTATGTGATTGTTATGAATGTTTTTTTTATTATGCTGTTTTGATATCATTTTGTTTTGAAAAACTTTGAATTGATATTAAATAAATGAAATTTGAAGTAAAGTATGTTGGTTTTTCTACCACAATGTTATTGCTAAGGCAAAGTTGCATTAGTGACCAGAAATAATACAAATTCCTTAATGTTATTGTAAATGCTGTAACTGGCCAGTGGAATTCCATGAGCTTCTTAAGAAGGATTTTATTTGCTTTGACAGTACATTTGGATCAATAGTACTGTTATACAAATGACATTATATTTAGGTCATTAGCATAGTCCAGTAATAGACTACATTTAGGTCAGTAGTACTGTCAGATTATTGAATGTACATTTGTCATCATCAGTGTTAGACAAACAACATTACATTGTGGTCATCAGTTCTGTCAGACAAATATCAATAAAGTTATATCATTAGCACTGTTCCAAAATGTATTGTATGTTTGCAAACTCTGCACTAAACAATTTGTTAACTGCCATATCACACAACCGATTGTGTTCTTGAAACTGTGTGTAAAGAATAGTTGTTAACACCACCAGATAACTGCTTTATTAAGGGAACTTGCACAAGTTAGAAGAGCAAGGGAAATGTAGTATTACCTCTATATACCTGACCTGCTTTACTCAATAAGAAATTATTTTATTTGTTGTTAAACAGTCCTTCAATGACAAAAATTTTATTCAAATGTGTGCAGTGAATATTTGCTGCTTTCACAAAAACTGTCAATTATGGTGTATCATTCCTTAATAATGAAAATGTTTCATTAAGAATTAAAGTTCAGGTAAAAAAAAGTATTTTATTAGCACAAGAATTTTTGCAAGGTTTGTCAGGTGTAGTAAAATGAAACTATTAAGATTATTTTGTATTTCAGCCCATGGAGAATTGTTGACGACTGTGGTGGAGCATTCACTATGGGTATCATTGGTGGAGGTGTCTTCCAAGCTGTTAAAGGCTTCAGAAATGCTCCCAGTGTGAGTAATTTTATGGTATAACTTCTTTTTTTGTGTTCTTTGCCCTATTATTGTCAAATGTTGAAAAAAATCAAACCATATTTTTTTACCTATTGACTGCCTATAATACTGAAGAGTTGTTTGCATGGTCATATAATATGGGGGTGTTCATTAATTGTCACTACATTGATATATAAAATCATATATTTACACTTTCATTTGATTTAGAATTTTTGTACAAAACTAAATCATATTGTCCAGATTTTATATTTATTTTATATATTGGCTAAAAATTTAAATGAAAGAATAATCATTTTGGAATTGCATAATGCAAGAAAATGTTTAACAGATTCTACTAAAACTTTAAAAGTTAAGAGAATGCTCATCTGAGAAACTGAAGTGGTTCAAAGAGACTGGAGAAGTAAAGAACAGGCTTGGACAAAGTCATCCTTGAATCTCCTGAACCTTAAAATGGGTGAAATTTACCAGGAAAACTCACAAGAAGCACAAAGAAATACCTCAGAAATCTAGTAATAGAGGGTAATGTCTCTGTTGGAACAATGTCAACTGTTCTCCATAAAGATTTCAAGACACTTTACAAACATGAAAAAAGCTGTTACGAGACTGGAGAAAGGTCTTTCAAGAGCTTAAATCCTTCTTCCTTGTGTCCACAGAGGCATGCTACCAAACCTTGTGTTCACTCAAAAACAAAATTTGATCTCCAGCAAAAATTTAACATACAAAAGGATTGATTTTGGTCTAAGAGTAATGAGATTGATACCAGAGTAGTCATTAGAAGTGGTGCAGATATTCACATTGTCAGAGTGCATTCACACTATTAAATGTGCATGTATTAAATAATGCATTATTATAGTAAAAAGGCTATATTTCCATTTATTTTGTAGGAAAATGGAAACCAATCAACTAAACTTTATGCTCTGTTTAATAAATGCATCTTGTAGTGTTTGTATGATACATAGGGTAAAGTTTAAAGCTGTGTTCATGTGCAAGGGACAGACTGGGCACAAGAGTGAACATGTAATGCAGTGCTGAAGAACTTACCAAACACATATTTGTAGAGGAACTACCACAATGATGGTCAAATATCAAAGAATGAAATGCATAGAAATGCCAGAAGGTCCTCTCCTTTATTGGTGTACAAAGGATCAGTTGTACCCTTCTCTTGCTACAGTTGCCAGGACATACTTAGCCTGTCCCTCCAGCAGTGTAGCCAGCGAGCACCTATCCAAGGTGGAGCTGGCATCATCTATGATATGGGATCCATGTTAGCTCCAGAGTGAGCACAGAAACTTTTGTTTTTGAAACAGAACTTGTCAATTTCCTACAATTTATATGTGTAAGTAATAGGCTTTTTCTGAATGGGTGGTGGCTGGGAAATGAGGTTGGTGGGGTGCATCTGAGTTGGCTCCTCGTCCTGCATCCTGATAACACAGATGATGAAGTCACTCAATACTATTACTTTTGAATTGAAGCTATTTTTGTAATAATCTTTTATTGCATAATTTCTTTTATGAGAGCCATATATTACTATAATGCTTCATTCATTTGTTGCATCTATTGAGGAAATTATTCCATCCAATATTATAACTATTTTCATTCATCATCTGTGGCTGAAACTCATTTTTCATAGCTCTATATAAAAAGGCAGCACATTTGCATCTGCATATATTGAAGTTTAAAGTCTGCATCCACTGATACATCTACATCCGGTACATCTCTAGTAGTCATTCAAGGACAGCGAACAGTATCATCAATAGGTTGGGACATGGTCACTAAAACCTGACTGAGTCCATTGGTTTTTGTAGAAGAATGGGTTAATATTAACCAAGAAAAGAATGTAATAACATTCCTGCAGAGAAATTGTTGCTTTGAGCTGAAAATCCTTGTGAAAAATGTCAGTGGCCAATTCAGTGAGACTGGCATAGGTCATCCTTTAATATTCTTTAGTGTTATCAATGCAGATTCTGGTTCTTATTAGGTAAAATGAGTTAATTTCCAATTAATGTATAATTATTTTCTTTTTGTTGCATTTGTATGTACAGTATTTGTTTGTTTAACAACCATGAGCCCAAAATTTGTAACATTCATTTTTGAACTCCCTGAATATACCGAAGTTTATTCCTTTCAGTCAGGAAAGTAGCTATTGTATTAGACGAACCTATTTCTTACTGAACAAAAAACTTCTAAATTGTCATGCTTTTAAGGTATTGACAGCATACAGAAAGAAGCTTGAGCACCTCAACTTTCTTCTTATTTCTTGAGGAGCATTAGCTTAGGTAAATTGTATGTAACTTTCACACAACTATGTATGACAGTCCTAACAACAGTCACCAAGAATGAATTGAAAACTGCATTTTCTAAAGTTTCAAGGTATTATCTCTCCAAATTTCTTGTCCATAAATTTCTTTACTCTCTCTTCTCTTGTTCTGTAAAATATGAACATTTGGGTAATGGAACTCAAGATAACTTGTTAATTTCATTCATATTGCCTCAGGCCATGCTGTGTCCTTTATCCACAAACTTTCAGATTAATCTTGCATTTGCAGAACTTAATTTTTGACCATCATGCTTCCCATTCTGCTTTTGATTACTTATCAAACATTTTGCTGGCCATTAGAGTTAAAAATCTTGGAGCCAGATTTTTAGCATTAACAGTTTTCTTGCAAGCAAAAACATTCAAATTTTTTGTTTCTAATCATTTATGGACAGAAATATTTCTCTTAAATTTTGATTGATAATGATATTATCGACAACAAATACACTATGTGCAAGAGAAAATGAGACCTTCCACTACAGTAAACTTGAATCTGATGAGTTGGGAAGGTTAACTGTGAAGTGTTTGCTTTAACTCCATCATTGGTGACATCAAATTTTTGATGAAGATGATGATTGTATTTTGGTAGTACCACTCGGAATGTATTCATGTGTTGTAAGAATTCAAGTTTCAAGATGTTTATCAAACAGTTCAACTGTTTGATCATCTTCCAATCTTTCTTGACTCATTTTGTGACCATTATTTCCTGACTTGAACTTTATCCCTACTTCTATCTTTACTCCTCATTTGTGCATTTCTATTAAAATGTTTTCATTCATTATTTCAATGAATTGACCTCACTCTATTTTTAATTTAAACTTAATTTAATCTTATTTCAACCTTGGAACCTAATCTCGGTTGATATTTTAAACCCTAACTTGATTGAACCCTTTGTCCTAATGTTCATTATTTCCTCGATGTTCATCAACTTCTCTTTTCGTAATTTCAATGTGCACTAGCATTAGTCATGTCAACCACAACAACTACAGCCAAATCCGTCTAGGAGACGTTGTTGTAGGCTATTGATGGTCTGGCTTCCACTTGATGGGAATTATAATTATTTAGTATTGGACTATGATTTGCCACAGGGTTACAGACGGCGCTTGACAGGTAGCGTGCAGGCAGTGAGGCAGCGAGCTCCCATCATCGGTGGCCAGTTTGCTGTGTGGGGAGGCCTGTTCTCCACCATCGACTGCTCCCTTGTGTACCTCAGGCAGAAGGAAGACCCTTGGAACTCAATCATGTCCGGAGCTGCGACTGGTGGCATCCTCTCAGCCAGATGTAGGTGTCCTTATTTAAATCAGTAGACATGCAGTAGTTGATGTTTAGCCTTGCCTGACGGAGGAAATGTCCGTTTTGTTGTGATTGCTAGTATCTAAAGTAAAATGAAGTGAAATAAAGTTTCTAATAAATAAAGTAGTAAATTAAGAGTGGTCAGTAAATTTGAAGAAATTGAAGGAAGCGATTCTGCAATTAGTGCATTCTTGGTACTTCTGTGCTTAACAAAATTTTCGTAATTCAAACTAGGTCAGTAGGTATTCTTCTGAGTTTTCTTTTTTCTTTTTGTGGGAACTTGTGTGACTCGTCTTGGATATAGTGACTAGACTGCAGTATTCACGCAACTGAATTATTGTAATGTCTCAAAAATTCCCTGCTTTCGTTCGGGTTTGAGGATTGATGAAATGCAGTAAACATGTATTTAATAGCATAAATATACAGGACTTAAAACTTCCTTCACAATAACATAATCAACGAAACAAAATAGAGTGCAAGTACTTAGCTAAAACTAACACCACTGTTCAGCATTGATATTGCACCCCCGTATTATATCTGTTGGGCACACATTCATGCAGCTTAAGAAGCGGCCGGAAAGTTGTACATGTAAATGTTATGTAGACGTGCGACGATAAGCACAGTCATTACTCATCCATATCTCGTCGAAGAGTGACGATGCGAATGTGCAATGTAGAAAATGACCTTTCCCAAGGCATTCGAAAACTAAATTTTATTTCTTAGTAATAAATTCAGTTATAGGTGAATTGTTAAGCGTATTACGGTGCCGTATTCAACTGTGGGGGCAATAATTCGAAAGTATCGTTTATGCTGACCCGATGTTTGACTACTAAGGACCAGAGCTCTTGGCAAGATAACGGCCGGTGTCGACGCTACATGCTGCACAAAGTAATGAATCAGCCTATGACCTCGCACACTGACCTACTGAAGGATTTGGAGTTTGAATGAGTGAAAATCTGTTATAAAATTACATCCACGCCTACTTCGTTTCTTGTTACAAAACATGGAGTCTTCTAACGTCAGCCAAAAACTACCTTGGTAAAGAAATCGTGATGTGGAAACTTGCTACGATCCGGTGAATGCTGGACAGAGCATTTTGGCCGAAACAAAGCTTATGTTTGGAGAAGTTGCGAGCAGATCCAAAGCACACTATCCTTACCGTCAAGCAAGACGAGGCAGTATTGTTATCTGGGACTGTCGTACAATTCACGGCGTATACGAACTTCATGTTTATGGGTGGGTGGACAGCGCTATGTATAGAAAAATACTCGAGGAGAAGCTGTTCCCAAGTGCAAAAATGTTGTACGGCAACGGCTGTTGGCAGTTCCAGCAAGATAATGATCCGGTACATAGCTGAAACTGGCAAAATTATGGTTTATAGACAAAATGTGGGTCATCCCACGTCCTTATCAATCACCTTGAGAATTAATGGTGAATATTAAAAACTGTAAGATGCAACAGGAACTCAAAGAACCTCGCCCGTTTGAAGACTATTTGACAGTAGAAAGTGGGGGTAAAATACCACAAACCGAGTGCAAATTCAGTTCTAAGAATACGAATAATAACGGCTATCGTACTGTTTTGTATACGATGGTAGAGCATATAAATGATGAAGAATTTTACTAGAGTATTGGTTTTGGCCAAATGCTTTTGTTCCTTGTTCAATTTTGGTGTAAAAAAAGACGTGCAAGTCCTGTTTATTTACTGTCTAATACAAGTATACTGAGTTTTTTTATTATTCATTAACTCGAAATGAAAACAGAATTTTCGAGGAAATACAAAAATTTACTTGTGCAACACTTGTTTCGTTACTCTATTTTAATTTTTTCGTTATTTTTATGTACGTTTTATCCTCGTTTTTTAATGGATTTTCAAATGAGCAGTTATTTGTGCAGTTTTCATTATAGTCTTTGTGATACGTGACTGAGAGACTCACTGAGGAAGTTATCAAATAGAATTGAGTGCCATGCTCCTCTAAATAGTGCATGTGGAAAGGGTGAGGGGAAAAAGTTTAGTTGAAAAATGGCTGCAGAAGTTACAAAAAATTGTTAGATATAAACAGAAGCTAGTAGAGTTGAAGGAGCCCTGATGAAGCGAGGTGCCTATTCACTGTAGAGCGTGCACAAATGTTCGCTTCACGCCTGTAGGAGGGACAAGACGTAGTCTGATATCTGTCAACGCGTGATGACCCAAGTATTGGGCCATTGCGGTGCAAGGGACAAACTGCCGCTGTGAAGGGTTAACTAGTGAGATCTGTTGGGTCTTGTGACATATGCTCACAAAGCAGCAGGTCTCTGGCCCACATAAAGGGCGAAGACATTGGACTGTGTGCGAGTGTTGCAGCATTAACGGGAATAGCGTGACTGTTTCGACAACTTCTGTTATATAGTGAAAGAGTGCTTTCTCTATTGTTTTAATCATGTGCAAACTGCTCATAAAAAGAGTAAAACGTAGAGACAAGGAGATGAGACTCCATTGAAGTGGTCTAAGATTGTGTGGAACTTCTAGTGCCATCCAGATTGTTTCTTTATTCGTATTCGAAGTCAACTCAGTGCTTCAGGAGATGGTCAAAAGTGTGTTCTAAATTCATTGAGATCTGTGTATTATATTTTATTTCTTTAATGCATTTTACTCTAGCGTGCCTCATAAAAAGACAGAAAATTTCAGATTTGCGTTGCGGATTTTACCAGGCATTATTTTATCAATCAACTAAAAAATTAATACATACATTTTCTTTTACTTTAATTCCAGGATGCCGCAGTTATCAAATTTTCAACGTGAGGTTTGAAGTTTTAGATACCAAATTTTTTGTTCTTTTCCTGTGCTACATTTTATATTTGAGTGCAGGCAGTTTTTTTTGTTTTGAACTGGGCTGGAGCAGCACTACTCCTAGTGTGCTAGTCCTCTGTTGTAGCTACGAGCGCTACGTCCATTCGGTGGATACGCTAATGTGATTAACAGCATTTTCTTGTGCACGCGCGTTAGGTTTCGTTAACTCGTTAGTTTTCGTGTATGGTTTTTCATCACGACTGTTTTTAGTGCCGTTACACTACACTGTGTACAGTAAATTGACACCGTGTAAGACTCGCCACACTCGATGCATTGCTTAATATTTAATGCTTCAAGAAGTCATTACTTTTATCGGTTTTGAGCATATTTTCACTAACGATGCCAATGCCCAGTAGAACTAAATTTTGACGCAAGTGCACGGCTGATTGCGTGAATAATCTCCGTTGAATTGAAAGCATGATTCCTTGTCTCACGCTTGTTTTCCCTGGTTCAGCTGGAGTTGGAGCGATGGCAGGATCAGCTCTACTGGGTGGTGTGCTGCTGGCCATGATTGAGGGCGTGGGTATCATGATCA
>VCRD01010979.1:0-11393 GCA_006783055.1 Trinorchestia longiramus | reverse complement strand
ATTCTATTCTATTCTATTCTATTCTATTCTAAGAAGTGAAGTTTCTTGCCCATCTGACGATAGAGAAGCTTGGCGATGTTGTCGAAGCTGTAACGCTAGATCCAGCCAAGAATGCGCAAGTGTTCGCACAGCTTGTACAGTTCCTGGATGATATATTCTTTTCCTTGATTATAAGAGATTGAAGAAACGATGGGAAAAAGTCACAACATTTTGAGAGATTATTACTTGGGAAGCAGCAAACCCCGCATCATTGCTCTCTAGGCAAGACTAAACCTCACTCAAGATAACACCTAATGACAATGTCATGTACTACATGCTAAAAGGTGAAACTACAGCTACATCACTGAAGAGTGCGGGAGAAGTGGTATCCGACAGTTTGCTTACAGCAATGATCCTCAAAGGACTACCTGAGGAATATAAAGCATTCTGTACCGTAGTTACCCAGAAGAAAGAAAACCAGGGTTTCAGTGACTTCAAAGCAGCTCTTTGGAGTAATGAGGAGAACGAAAAATCTCGCCGACCAGAGCGAGAGGCGAATGTCTTCAACAGAATGGTAAATCAGAAGGTAGAGAGTGGAAATAGAGTCGTGTTTTTCTTGTGGCAAGCCAGGCCACAAAAGTTGTCAATGTAATTGTAAACCCATCGCAGCACTACGAAAGACTAGAACAGCAATGAAACAAGCAATTACAAAAGTAATAAGTGGTGCAATATTTGCAGGAATAAAATTCACTCCACCAGTATGTGTTGGAGAAACACCAGTGCTAAAGGAGTGTCTGATCGAGGACTGTGAAAAAAAGGACTCTTTTCAATTTAGGGTAAGTGTGAACCCTAAATCAGCTGCTGATTCTAAATGTTGTAAAATACTTGTTGATTGTGGAGCTACTGCTCGTATCATAAGCGATAAAACAAAATTTGTCAGTTTCGATGAAAACTTTGACACTCGTAATCATGTTATTGAACTGGCTGATGGAAGTAGATCTAGCAATATTGTAGTAGGTAGAGGCTATGCAAACATTGTTGTTTGTGATTTAAAGGGTAATGAACAAAAAGTAACTTTACAAAATGCCTTATGTGTTCCATCTTATAGTCGAGATATATTTTTAGTTCAGGCTGCTACTGAAAATGATACATCTGTCACGTTCACTAGGAACAAAAATGTCTTGAAAGCTCCAAACGGTACTGAGTTTAATATTTTCCAGCAAGGTGAGCTGTATTATTCGAATAATGTAAACTCCTTATCAAAGAGTGCATTCATTGCAAGAGTAGCATAATATTTTTGACCATTGTAAAGTAACGGTCATTTTAAAATTAGAATCAGTTTTGCATGGTATGCAGATTAGAGATGCAAATGACGTCAACTGTTCAGGGGAAAATGACTTAATACAAAAGTCGTGTACCTGACAAACATGCATGTTAAGCCACTGCAATTGATCTACAGTGATTTGGCAGGACCAATTTCACCAGTATCCAATGAAGGGTCAAAGTATGTAATTTCTTTCATTGATGAAAGACTCTGGAGTGGTACATGTGTATTTTTTGAAGCACAAGAACAATGCAGCAGTAACTGAAAAGTTTATAGCAGATGTAGTTCCTTATGGCTCAATTAATGTTTTAAATGGGATAATGGTACGGAGTACACGTCACAGGAGTTCAGGTCTCTTTTAATTAAAAACAAGATCAAGCAAGAGTTCTCTGCTCCATATTCACCTCACCAAAATGGTACTGCAGAACGAAATTGGCTTTCACTCTTTGAAATGGCAAGATGCATGCTACTGGAGGCCAACTTACCAATACGCCTTCGGGTGTTGGCCCGAATAGATATCGTATAGGTGTTACAATCCTAAGCTCCAAAAGATACCATATTAAGCATTTATCCAAGCCAAACCTAATGTCAGCAATATACACAAATTTGGTATGAAGTGTCCTACTTATGTGGAAAATAAAACAAATTTGGATGCAAGAACTGAAGAGGATACTTTTATAGGTTACGATCGTTGCAGCCCAGCCTATCTTGTCTATTTCAAGAAAAATAACACTGTTAGAAGAGTAAGCTGTGTCAAATTTAATAAGCAACTACCTGTAGAAGAAAATTTTTATGAAGATGATCTTGTATCAAGAAGGAAAACCAATTCAGAAGAAGAAAAACCTGACAGCCCCCAGCAAAAAGCTCCTGCAGTACAATGCTCAACATCTGAGGATGTAACTGTGGCTACGGATGACCAAAGAAGATACCCGCAGCGTCTACATCGGAGACCAATATATTTGGTTGATTATGTCGAAGGCAAGGACTACTGTAAACAGGACGTGCACTGCCATATAGTGGACTACGCTGGCGGAGGCTAGTTCACCGATTTCAGTTAGTCACCAACAGTCACAGTGCTAACATTGTCGTAGTCTGTCGCTCGGTTTGAATCGGACATTGTTGTTTGTTTCGAGGCACATGGCTGCATTTCTAAGTGATAATGTTTGTTTACAAAGTTTATTGCTAATTATATGTATTAAGAATACCGAAAACGTGTGGGCCTGTGAACTGTCGGGGTAATTACAATAAGGAGAACAGGCACCGCGAGTTTCGCCTGCTGAAAGAGCGGTCTGAGAGACGGACGTGGCTTGATGTTCTTCCACCTCGTGAATACTTTGTTGTTGATCCAGACAACTTTTTCATTTTTGAGATACACTGAGGTGCTGACCCACCTTTGATCAAACTGCGTGGTGGTTCTATGCGACCTGGAATCCCTCCCAGTATCTTCAATGTGCCTGTTTCATGTCTGCCATCTCCAAAACCTGCACCTTGCCCGGCGAAAGTGGAAGACCAACAACTGGGGTATTTTCTTCAGAAGGATAAGATTACTTCATTTGATGCTTTCAAATCTGAACGTAACCTGCAGAAGCAGTACAAGAACTTGATTATTTCAAGATCAAAAGAAAGGCTTGTGTGTTTATTCATTACCGACAACTTCAGAGAGTGCAGCCTGTCTGTGATTGTCGAAAACAAGCCCACTTTGTGTTCCCCACTGACGTTCAGTGCGTTCAAGAATGGCATTAGTGTACCAATGTTTAAGACACTTCATCCCAAAAATAGTTTGAGATCGTAAACTTGGTTCGATGAAACTGTGCGCTTGGCAATGAACTATGACATCCCGTTTGACAAAACGATCCAAAATGTTGTCACTCTTCTTGAAGCTCACACGTCAGCCTGTGTCGACACCGAGAAGTAGAAAAAGTTGGTATTTTTGACACGTCAGTTAGAACTTTATCACAGAAGCAGTTTTCCATGAATGATTATTATTTTGCTCTTCAATCATACTCAAAGTGTAATTACAAACAGCTCAGAGAATTTTTGGTGCTGTCATGCAAACGTAGGCTGCAGTACATCACTTCATCTATTGACAAGGACCAGGTGCTGAGGGAAACATTTGACAAAGTCCAGACACTGCAGCAGACGAATATGTTTCTCTTGGTAGATGAAGTACAGATTCACCCAACTGTTTCGTTTTCTGTTGGGGTGCTGAGTGGCGTGGCCGAGAACAACCGAGACTGCAAAGCCACTTCTATACTGTGTGTATTGATGAAGTCGTTGCTTAAAGGACCTAGTCTGACGATTTCTATGACACCCGTCCTCAAGCTGATGGCAGCATACCAGCTTGAGCATGTGAAGGAGGCTGCAGCTGCTGTTAAGAGGGCAAATGGACGTGTGGTCGGCTCTAAAACAGACAACCACAAGGTGAACCAGCAGTACTGTAAGCTGTTTAATCGGCTGAGTGATTGCAGTGCCAGAGCCAAGCATCCTCTTGACAACGAGCGTGTCTGGTTTCTCCTTTTTGACACAGCACATCTGCTAAAGTGTATCCGCAACAACTGGATCAGTGAGAATGGCCAGAAGATCAGTCTTGACATTGAAACAACGGCATCATTTGCAGACGTCAAGGAACTGTATGAGTCAGAGAAAGGCAGTATTCTGACGACTACTACACTCACTCAATTTGCTCTCAACCCCTCATGACTTCAATTACAAAATGTACAGTATGTCTTGAACGTTTTCAATGATATGGTTGTGGCTTCATTGAAACTCAGAAAATGCCATGGCACTGCCAAGTTCATCCAAATCATCCCCAACTGATGGAATGTAGTGAATGTGTCTGCGAAGGGGCAAGACCAGCGCATGAACGATCCATATCGAGCTGTTCAGAATCCCCAGTCAACCAACCAGCAAATTTTCCTGACGATTTTCCATGAGGCTGCTTCAGGACATGGAGCAAATCGAATCCAGTGCCCTACTCATGACACCAAGAAGGCACTGGTGCAGACTCTGCAGAGACTGTTTGCAGTTTGCCGTAGCGGCAAACTGCAAGCAGACTTCCAGTATGTTCTACTGCGTGAGATCCAGAGTGACCGGCTTGAGCAGGAGTTCTCAGTCTGCCGTCAATCAACTGGTGCGAACTCTTTCATGACCACTGGGGATGTGTTCTCCGCATGCGAGCATCGCCTCACAAGATATGCTGCCACAAACCTCCAGTCCATTGATGTCCAGCTTGAGTCAAAGAAACATACCTGCTTGAGGACTGCCATTTACCTAAAGGATGCAGCCTATATTGAGAGATACACCACAGATGTGACACTGACTGTGAGAGAAGAGTGTAGTGCGGCCTATGTGGCGGGGTGGCTTGAGATGAAGTGTGCAGACGAATTCTCCTTCAGCGCCGATGAACCTCTTGTGACCAGTAACGTAAAGGACTTTGTCAAGACAGTGTCCAGAGGTTCCCTGACGACTCCACATGTGTGCACTTTTGATCTTGTCAGATCTGGACTGTGTTTCATCAAGGAAGCCCATCACCGTGCCTGCTGTCAGAAAAGACTATTGCAGATCTTGTCGACACTGGCCAGCTTCAGTGGAATTGACATTGACTGTCCTATGATGTTCCGTTGTCTGGCAAATGTGCCTTTGAATGGACTCCACAACCTTGAGAAAGACCAGCACAAGAATGTAGTCCTTCTTCAGACCTCTGTAAAGAAGGTCCGGTTGGCTGACTAATCGCTGAAGTTTGGTAGGTTTTTGCTTCTATGCCCGTTTGTTTATTTGCGTGAATCTTTGTATATTTGTTTGCATTGAAAAAGGTTTTACTATAATCCATTTTGTAAAGTCTAAACCTGCTGCAATTCGGCTTTCTATAATGTAGCCACTAAACTCATACAATAATACATGTAAAGTCCGGCTAAAATTGGTATTTCATAGCATGACAGTGCTTTAAACCATTTAAAATTCCCTGTAAAACCTTATTATCCCTTCAATTACTTTGAAGAAGTAATTTTTGAACTATTTGTCCAATAGAAAATGTTATGTTACTAAGAATGCAATGGCCTACGCTAGCGTAGTCCACTATATGGCCGTGCACGTCCTGTTTACAGTAGTCAGTGGTAAAAGGTTTCCCTGATGTTAGCAATCTTACTCTCGACTGTTTTTGCAAAATGCAATATATACCTATGTCTTATGATGAAGCAATGTCATCATCAGATGCTCACAGCTGAAAATAAGATAAAGATAAGGAAATTTTATCTCTAAGTGATAATAATACTTATGTTCTTATGCCATGTCCCGAAGGTCATTCAGTGATTGGAGGAAATGGATCTTTAATATTAAATATGGATCAAATAATGAAGAAACTTTCAAGGCACGATATGTTGTAAGAGGTTTTTCCCAAGTTAAAGATATTGATTAGAATAAACTTTTTCTCCAACTGCAAGAATGTCTTCTGTTAGAATGATACTAGGATTAGCTGTAGAAAGTTGTAGTATTGTACATCAAATGAATTTAGAAATAGCCTATCTCAATGCTGATATTGACTGTGATCTTTACTTAGAACAACCTAAAGGGTATGAGAAAACCGGTGTCAATGGAGAACTTCTTGTGTGTACGTTGAGAAGGTCAATATATGGATTAAATCAAAGTGGAAGACTGTGTAGTACCTTATTACGTGATATTCTGGTTGATCAAGGTTTTGAACAATCTCTAGTTGATTATTGTGTTTATAACAGGCAGGATAAATGTGGTATAATCACTGTTATTGTGTGGGTGGATGACTTGTTGATTTCTGCATATAATGTTGCAAGTTTAAGTTCAATTAAACTTGCTCTCTGTAATAGGTTTAAAATGAAAAATTTAGGACCACTTAAGTATTTTCTTGGATTTGAATTTGAATGTGGTAACAATTCAATAAAAATGTAACAAACAAAATTTGTCAATAAGGTTCTTTCAAAATTTAAAATGGAGGATAGTCACCCAAAATCGGTGCCATGTGACGTCAGTATGGTTACTCCAACTGATACAAAATCAAAAGAACTTGACGATCGTAAGTACTACAGAAAAATTGTTGGTAGTCTCATTTACATAATGACGAGTACTAGACCTGATATTTGCTATACAATAACAAAATTGTCTCAAAAACTAGCTAAACCTACTTATTCTGATTTGAACAAGTGTCAATTTATGCTGGAATATTTAAAAGGTACAGTAAACTATGGACATGTTTTGTAAATCCTGACTAGGGAGGCTCAGGCGATAGAAAGAGCATCTTCGGGTATTACTTTAAATTTAATGACGTTTGTTCAATTTCTTGGAAGTCTAAGGAGCAATCTAGCGTTGCGTTGTCTACATGTGAAGCAGAATATATTGTCATTCCTGAAGCAGTTAAAGAAGCCAATTTCCTCAGCCAACTATTATCAGACATGCTTTGCAATGTGATCAATCCTATTGACTTATATTGTGATAACCAAGGCCTATTCAGTTAACTAAAAACTCTGTATATCAATAGGGTAGCACGCATATTGACATTAAATATCACTACATTAGGTCTCAAATTGATAGGAATACATAGAATAATTTGAAATATATTCATTCAAATGAGAACATAGCAGACATGTTTACTAAGCCTGTGAATAAAACTAAATTGAAGACGTTCAATGCATGCGGTCAGAAAGAGGAAGTTGTTGTCTTGATCTGAAACTAAGCATATGTTTTCCCAAGCAGCACTAAATGTACTTATTGCGAGTTTTTGTAATGTTCTATTTAGTCTTAACCTTTACCTAGAATTTTTGCCTAGATATACAAAATTTGAAGTAGTCAAGAGCGTGTATATTTCTTGATGTAACGTGTTACATGTAGTCTAGTAACTTAACATTAATAGGGATTGTTGAATGTAATTTTGAGTTACTGGTGTATTGCCGTTTTACGCAAGTTACCCGCTAATGTGTTACCTCACGACACAGCCAGTAACCCTCACGACACAGCCAGTAACCCTCACGACACAGCCAGTAACCCTCACGGCACAGCCACTAACCCTCACGACACAGCCAGTAACCCTCACGACACAGCCAGTAACCCTCACGACATAGCCGCGAATGGTCGTGCGAGATAGGTGCTCAAGTACGTGAAGTGTAAGAGTTCTATCTTACGAAACGTACCAATCATGCCAAATAACGTGAATACTTTAACTACTGACCCAATAATTACCGAAGTGATTTAAAGTGTCTACCGTTAAAGTTTTAACCGAAATATTTAGACAACAAACACGATATATAGACAACAAGCAAGCTATTTGGTAATAAGCACCACATTGGAACAAGCACCCATCGGAAAACAAGCTGCCCTCGTAGACCGCATACCAGCAGGGTAACCGCAACACGTCGACCACCCACTTAGACCTCTGAGCCCGAGCCAGCGAACAAGCCACAAAGAAAACCATTCCTACACGACTACAATCATCTGCTATTATCTACTAGTACTACTACCATCATCTCCTGCTATCACCTATTGTTATTTATATCATTACTGTCTACTGCTCAACTGATATCAACTACTACCGTCGCCTACTACCACCACTGTCTACTACCATTCTGCTGCCTCCGTCTGCTGCCAACAACTGCCGCTGTCCACTGCTACAGCCCCCCTACTGCCAATGACTACTACTGCCGCTGTCTACTACTGCTGTCGCTGTCTACTACTACTACCAAGCTGTCTACCACTACTATTACTGCCGCTGTCTACTACTACTATTACTGCCGCTGTCTACTACTACTACTACTGCTGCTGTCTAATACAATTACTGCCGTTGTCTACTACAGTCAATCACTACCATCACTGCACTGTCCACTGCTACCATCACTGCACCATCTACAGCTAACATTTATTTCATTTCTGTGTTTGTGTTTCTGTGTTTACAACATCTATTTCATTTATTTGTTTGTGAAACCCTTCTATGCGTTAATCAAGGTGCAGTGGATGTTGGTACTGTACTAATGGCAATAGAATCTATTTTTTTGTTCAATGGACGAAAACTATTTTTGATATGTGTCTTTAGTTCCGGGGAATCTTTATTTGCGTTGCTTCTGTGTAAAAAGAACAGAATAGCTTTCAACACACGGAAAAAAAAAATATTTTGATTTCAAACTTCAAAATAAAAATGAATGAATGCTTTTCATCCAATCCTCCGGTGTATGGAAATTGTTATAAAAAGAATTTATTAATGGGAATCTTATTCGATATCATAACTAAAAAAAAAATCTTGATAGAGAAAACAAATCCTAATGTTTGCCTTTTTCAAGTGCCAAATTGAATCATTTTGCAACTAAACAATACTTTATGATACAATGAATAGACACTAATGAGGAGTTCTTGTTCTGTTTGACTAGAATCTAATATTGAAATCTTGTGCTTCGATACCAATTTGGGGATCCGGTGCCTAGATACTAATTTTGTGNTTATACTGAGGTCAGTAGTCGTCATGACGAGGTCAAGAATGTTGTTTCCTCTAGTTGGTTCGTTGACACGCTGCTGCAAGGAATTAGTATTCATCAGATCAATAAGTTTTGAGCCTGGTGCTTGACTTTGGCGAGTAGTCCAGTTTATGTGGGACAAGTTGAAATCTCCCGTGATTAGTATTTCGTGAGAAGTACTAAAAATAATATTTAGGGAATCATAGAATTCGTCATCTTCAATTGCCGTGCAGGTTGGGTTCCTATACACGAGCAAAATTTTTATAGTTTGTCCTAGATGCGGTTCGATGTTGAGATGTAGTATTTCCAATTTTTCTGTTGCTCGCTTGGTTTTGATTTGTGGTTGCAACTTTTATTTGAAGTAGATAAGGGAACCACCACCTCTGTTCCTGTGTGACGGTTTGTCGACGTTGTGCAAAACGTATCCTTTTATTGAGACTTCTGCTGGGAGATGTCTTCCATTGAGTTCTAGCCATGTTTCATTGATAGCTATGATGTCGTGTGACAACGTTGACGCAATGGCTTCAAGTTCCGACATTTTTGGTAGGAGGCTTTGTACGTTGCCAACCAGGATCTTCAGTTGTCCTAGTCTATTATCGTGTTGTGATGATGCGGTTTTATTCAAGGTATCCCAGTGGTCGTGGTCAGGTTGCCTATAGTTTTGTGGCTTTGCAAGTGTTTCTTGCAGAGCCAGAGATGTCTGCTGCAGAGGTGAAGTTAAGTGATACCGATTTGTCGGGAGAGCTGTTCGTTTTTTGGCTTGTTTGTGTCCGATGCGCTGTTCTTTTCTTTTCCATGTTTGATAGCTGGGTAGGATACGTTATGTGAACGTAGTTTGTACGGACAAGAACGTGATATAGTTAAACTTTTTACTGCTTTGCTGTGTCTTCGAGGATCATTTAGTTCTGTGTTGTTTGAATTACAGTTGTCCGAATTTTTTTTTCTTTGCTTTGTTGTTGCTCTGGATATATTTTCAATATGCTTGTTGAATTTTGTATAGTGCCAATTTTGTGTTCCAATGTGGTGGTTAGTTTAAGCGTGGCGATGGTCAGTAAGCTCCCCAGCTTAGTTTACCCGACTTTATTCAGATGGATTCCATCTTTCTTGAAAAGATAATTCTGTCCACTGTAATGGGACATCAGGTCTAGGTACATGACACCTTTTCCTGCACATATTTCTTTAACCTTTTCATTAGATAGTAGAATTTGGGAATTTAGATTCACATAATTTCTTCGCGGAAGAATGCTAGTTATGATAGCATTCTTGGATTTGTTTTTCACTGTATGGATTAACGCTTCAAATTGTAGGGAAATTTCCTCTTGGGTCTTGTGTTCTAACTCTCGTGTTCCGCAAAGAACTATAACTATGTCCTCCTTTTTGCATCGTAGATCTTCTACTATTTGGACTGCTTCGGGAAGTCGTATTTTGGGGCGGCAGAGAATTTTATTCTCGTCTAACTCCCGCTTAAACTCAGGTTTCTGTCCTTGTATGATGCTGTCTCCAATGAGAAATACATGACGTTTTTTTCTGTTTTTAGTTTTTTCCTTAGTCGTACGTTTGTTTCCATCATAATTTTGAAGGTTTATGTTAGTAATTTTATTTGCTTTGCGAATAGTTTTGAGGATTCCAGCAGGTTGGGTATGAGATTGAATTTGTTTTGGATTATGTTCAGCTGATATTTACGTTATCTGTTCCTTTGTAGAGTTGATATTATTTTCCATTTGGTTTTTCAATGCGTTACTTTCCATTTCGTCTTTCAATGTGCTAAAACGGTTCTTGGTTTTCAGGTAGAAGTTTGGACGTTCAGCATTAATTTTAATGTGTTGGGGCTGGTTGTTAGTAGGTAGATACTGTTTAAGTTGAGTCTCCGGAGACTGAAGCCTTAGCTCGTGTTCGTAATGTTGTTTTTGATTTGTCTCAATTGTTGCTAAGCGCCCTGCCAGCAGGTCGATTTGACGGTTGAGTTCGAGATGACGGCCGAGTTCGAGCTGACGTTTAAGTTCAAGTTGACGGCTGAGTTCTTGAATTGTACGTGATTGTTTTTCAATGATTGCACCTGATTCTTGTTTGAAATAACAGAAGCGGCACTCGTCCATATTGCAACCTCTTATGTTGAAGAGTTGCAAGCTGTACGTTGCCTTGCATTCTTTGCAGTACCTTGTTTTCGCTTTTGTAGCTTTTTCTGTATTTTGGTTGGACTCCATTTTTTGAATACGTCTAGCTGTTTGCATTTTGCTTTTCAGTGATCATCTACTGAGTTGATGTCACGTACTGTTCAAATCACAAAATTATTATCTGATCCTGAGATCTTAAAGTTAGTGACTGATTGTCTAATGCAAGTTTGACGACTAGTTACAAAATTATGAAGTTAGTGTCGATTCCTTATATCACGAAGTCAGTGACCAATCACGAAGTCATAAAATTTCAGGCTAGCCAAAAAGTTAAAAAATTAGTGTCCAGTTGCAAGATCGCAAAATTAGTGTCCAGTCGCAAGATCGCAAAATAAGTGTCTAGTCACGAGATCACAACCACAAAATTTCAATCGATCACAACCACAAATTACAATCAGCAACCTGTCACACAAATGTAAGACTATTGTTCAGCCGTAATATTTTTGTCTAGTA
>VCRD01010978.1:0-11394 GCA_006783055.1 Trinorchestia longiramus | reverse complement strand
GCAGCCGTCTCTATTGAGTACGACTCCGTCGGAGATTTGATACCAAAATATCTAGCCACTTTAGGACTCGCAAATGACAAATTGCAATGCAAGTCCAGTATGGCATAACACAACAAATGTTTATCCCTAAGAGAAATCTTAACGAGTACAGTTAGTGAGCAGCTTCGTTGATGTGTTTGCGCTGTTGTCAAGCAGTTGATTCGTGCGCTGCGTGACTGAAATTGGTTTGTTTCGCTGGCGGAGCGCTGCGTTGGACTGACGTTGTTCTCTCTTGGTTGAGTCCCTCGTTGTGGGTTGTATGGAGGGGCACGCGGATTCAGTCTTGAATCCCGGTGGAGAACGGTCGGGTGTCCGCCGTTGCAAATGTTGCACGTCGCGGAAGTTGTGCAATCTGACTTTTTGTGTTTGCCGAGGCAGCGGTAACACAGATTGTGTTGTCGAATAAATGTGTTTTTCTGATCGATGGATAGTTTGGAAAACTGGTTGCAGGTTACTGTGGCATGCCCATTTACTCGGTGGTATTCACAAGTGTAAGACTTGTTGACATCAGTGCAAAAAGTTTTTACGTGCTTCGTTGGCTCTGCACCTCGTGTGCGTGGGGTGTCGGGGAAGTGCGTGGGGTGTCGGGGAAGTACGTGGGGCAAATCGTTGCGATGGTCTTGTCGAGAAAGCTAAAGAAAATGCTCATCGTTGGGTGGGGTACTTGGTGTGTGTCCATGTACGTTGTTGCGAACGATTTCCACGATCTTAGGAGGGGCACGGGCAATTTGTTGAGAAGTATATTCATTCCTCTAGGGCAGTTAAAATACTTTAGCTCTGAGGTGTATGTCATGGTGTTGATCACGGTACGTGCTTGATGTTCTGGAGTTCCTGCAATTGTACCTTATTGTTTTCGTGCTTGATTTGCGGGAAGTCGACAATATCGTGATGTATGGCGTTTTCTAAATCTGACCCTTTTCCATCATTGGTGTGTAACGCCTCCCACATGGTCGTAAACGCAGTTACCGGGTCGCCTGATAGCTGACTCGCGATGCCTTGGATCAGCGCCCAAGGTCGGCCGCTCGTGTTTGCTATGAGGACGGTTATTGCATTGTGCGATCCCATCCGGTATTGTTGTACGTGATGTTGAATAGCACTGCTCCAATTGTTGAACAGGCGGACATTGCCGTCGAAAAGTTGCGTCACTGCTTTGAACANTTGCTTCTTTTACTTGTGCTTCCTTGTTGCTTCTTTTACTTGTGCTTCCTTGTTGCTTTTTTTACTTGTGCTTCCTTGTTGCTTCTCTTACTTGTGCTTTTCTGCCTATTTCTGAGATAGCAATAGTCAATTTCTAATGCCCTGCCTATTTCAGAGATAGCAATAGTCAATTTCCGATGCCCTGCCTTATTTCTGAGATATCAATAATCAATTTCCAATGCCCTGCGTATTTCTGAGATAGCTATAGTCAATTTCCAATGCCCTGCCTATTTCTGAGATAGCAATTGTCAATTTCCAATGCCTTCAAGTTGTCTGCCATAGTTGTTGCAGGTATTAGTTTTAGTGTATGTATAGGTTTTTTTCCATGAGCAAAATAATGTGAATATGAGCATCGCAAGGAGTGTGAGCAAATATTGTGTTTATTATGTAGTTCTTTTGTTTTTATTGCTAATGAAACATTATCTGTCTAAAGACAATTTTATTGATATGCATGTGAATGAATAGAATTTTTTTGTTAGTTTGGGTACATTTTTTTGTAGCCCACCTTTTCTATCGATATGTTGGTCGTACCACTACTAGTTATCTAAATACCTATGAATTTAGACCTTTTTGTTGTGTTTGGCACTGTGTAATTTTTTATGGCAAAATTAATTTCAAGCTTCAATAGTGAATGATATTTTGCAAGTTCCATTTTTCAGAAAGTGTTAATTACCACACTAGTATTATTGTCCAGAAAGTGTTCGTTACTTCACAAGTATTATTGTCCAGAAAGTGTTAGTCACTTCACAACGGTTATTGTTCAACAATTAGTGAATTACTTTACAGGTATTCTCTACTCTGAAATTTTTCTAGAATGCCTGATATGTTATACTGACGAACATATCTTTGTACTTGTTGTAGAGAAAAACACAAAAAATCGAAGAAGAAAAAGAAGAAGAAGGAACGTGAGAAAGATCGTCCTCACAAGCACAAGCGAGATCGTTCTCAGTTGGTGAGCCTAATCATGAAATTGTGGATGAAATTTTAACTGGTGTTGCTGTGTTTCCTTTATTTTATTTTTATTTTTATTGTGAAATATTCAAATGTTCTGAAATAATACATCAAATAAGACAATTCGTAATTCACAGTTTGGGCTGAAGTTTCCATCCTTTACCGATAATGATTTACTCAACGAATTGTTATCTGTTTGTTTGTGTTATCATAATTGAAAGGTATATTTTGCCCAGCTGTGTAGCATTTTTAGTTGTCTTTCAGCATGGTTCACTACGTATTTTCAGGACCCCCAGGCTGATCTTGATGAACCGAGCTTGAAGAAATTGAAGGACACAGGAGGTGCTGCAACTGCTCCAGCTGCGTCATCAGCTGCTGTTGCTGCTGCTTTCAAGGAACTGCTCACTCATCTCTTGAAGCAGTTGGAAAAGAAAGACACCAATCAGGTAACTAGCTAGTTTTGTGTAGGTAATTTAGCGTCTTGGGACTTTATATGTTAGAGAGAAAGAATTGCCATGATTATTATTTTGTTGTGCGTTGTGTTGTAAAATATAAGACTCAAAGACTTAGTTATCCTGTGGCTTCATTAAACTCATCTTCACTACGGAAATTTTCTTTTATGCGCTACTGCAATCAGAGAAGCTAGTCTCACACAGCGGTACATATCTAGAACCTAAGGCCTATGGATATGAACTAGAGACCTTACCGAGGTACTGCAACCTGTCAGAACATAGTCTTTGAGTAACGCTTAACGTCGTACGTTAGATTAATTCTATATTACCTCCTAAACAATTTTTGATACTTCAGCGTGTATGACCTTTGATGGTGTCTTCATAGTATTCAACGTTTTGCATCCAGTGTTATTTTCTCCGCGTAAAGAGGGACAAATGATTTATCAACAGCTGGGTCTCTCTTTCTGTTGGGTCGTCTAAAGTCATAACTATCACTTGAAAATTGTGTTATTTTCTCCCAAGTTTTTCCTGGAGCCTGTGACAGACGTCATTGCGCCCGGCTATTCTTCCATCATATCGGAGCCAATGTGTTTTGTGACCATGAGAGGCAAGATAGAGCAAGGAGCATATGCTTCTCTGAAGGAGTACGAGGTGAGCTATCTACACAGCCCGTCTGCAAGGCAGACGCAATTGTTTCCCTTCTAGTTCCTTTTTTTCTTGGTACTGATGGGTGCCTATCTCTTGTGACTTTATGTTCTAGTTTTAGATCTTTAATCTTTTGTAGTTTGAAAAATTGTTGCAATAATAAGAGTATGTTAAAATTGAATATTTAGAAACGTTTTCAGGTGGTATGCTGCCAAAAATGTAGCTTCAATATTCAAATTGATGTTGCATGTTGCTCAAGAAGTGTTGTGTTTTATGAAAGGGTAATTTATTCTAAGATTCAGCATCTTTATGTCCTTGCTTAATGACTTCACTTCTCTTGTTTATCATTCCTTCTCGTGATGCCAATGGCTGCTTTCTTCACGTTATTTGCGTGTCAATCATTCTTTCTTGGATTAAATTTCTAAAGATTCAATTCATTTGTTTTATTAGTTGCTTCCTCAATTAGGGGACACTTGCAGTACCTGTAAGGCCAATGCTCAGGTCTTACTCTAAAGTGAGGCACTTTCTTACCGACATTGCGCCATGTTTGTTTGTGCTTTAAAAACAACGGTTGACTGGACGTGGATTGTGTAGTCGATGTAGTGAAACTAACGTTCCTTCTCTTAATGACAATTTTTCTCCATGAATTTCCCTTGTACGGTTACGTCTATAAAGTTTGAAAGAAGTGCCTGTTTAATCACGTTTTTAAGTAAACGTGAAGCTTGACATTGTAAGGGTCAGGTGTGCTTGTGTTGTTTTTTGGAATATATTTTAATAATGTTTAAATAGGGACCATTAAGTACTGTGTGGAGGTGCAGAAAAATTATTCATATAATTTCTGCAGTATTTGTTATTTATATGTTTAAGTTTGTGAATTTTTTCTGTCGATTAAAACACAACAATAAATGGCATCAACCCTTACTTGAAACGGACAGACAGTGCTTAATTTACTTGTCTGCCGAGTAAACCACAATTTTTTCTCTTATAATCCATATTAACCTATCCTTCGCTGTACCATAATGTCATAAAGTTTGTATTCTCCACCTGAATTGAATACAAGAGGCCAGCTAAAAGTAGCTAGATAGATGAGGCATGTTTAAAATTTTACATTAACTGTAGATGTTTTTATTGTGCAGAATGACGTGAAGTTGATCGTGTCTAACTGCCTGAAGTACAACGGACCAGATACTGTGTACTACAGCGCAGGCAAGAAGCTTCTCTCCGCTGCCCAGTCTGTGCTCAGCAAAGACAAGCTACTTGCACTTAAGAAGGATATGCCCTCTGTAGCTGTACTACCTTATGAAGTGGTGAGTGACCGTGGTGGTTAGTTGTAGTTATTTTGAGTAGTTAGTTGTGGCTATTGTGTTTAGTTTTAATGATTGTGAGTGGTTAGTTGTGGTTAATGTGTTTAGTTTTAATGATTGTGAGTGGTTAGTTGTGGTTAATGTGTTTAGTTTAAATGATTGTGAGTGGTTAGTTGTGGCTATTGTGTTTAGTTTTAATGATTGTGAGTGGTTAGTTGTGATTAATGTGCTGACTTTTAATGATTGTGATTGGTTGGTTATGGTTTATGTGTTTAGTTTTAATGATTGTGAGTGGTTAGTTGTGGTTAATGTGCTGAGTTTTAATGATTGTGAGTGGTTAGTTGTGGTTATTATGGTTAGTTTGAATGATTGTGAGTGGTTAGTTGTGGTTATTATGGTTAGTTTTAATGATTGTGAGTAGTGATTGTGTTTAGTTTTAATGATTGTGAGTAGTGATTGTGTTTAGTTTTAATGATTGAGTGTTTAGCTCTGTTCATTGGTAATAATGTAGTGTAATGAGGTCTGACTACGATAAGAGGTCAGTTATAGGCTAGGTTCTGAGTGCTGTGAATAGGGGAGCAATAGTAGCTTCTCATCCTGCTGAAATGGTCGCACCATCTCTTTACAATCACGTTTTTGCAATGCATGCAGGCATCACAAGCTTCAAGCTTCTAGATCAGGGGTTCCCAACCTGGGGTGCATGTACCTGTAGAGGTACATGTACCTCTAAGGGTACATTTGCTTATCTAAAGGGGTACATTTAGAGTTAGTTTATGGCTCCTAAAATCTAAAAATTCTATTACAAATTCAGCGGAATTTATTTTTCTAGTTGCTTCTCTGTCATAAAAATTTAGGAATACATGCTCATGTGTCGGAATACTGAAGAGGTAGGTCAGAGAAAGGTTGAGAAACCCTTAACCTCGTATTCGTGGGTCAGCTTCTAAAAAGTCAAATTTAAATTCATAAATCTAGATATCAAAGTAATTACGTTCATAGTTATTATTTTGAATCTTTAATTAATGCAGTTCATGGTTGCAGGTGGGCGTCCACCTGGAGAGCGCAAACGAGGGTGCGGACAGCGGTGGTGATGACCGCACTGACTCTCCCAACAGTCAAGACAGCAGGTCAGTCTGGCGTGCTTCATTTCAGCGGTGCACTCGCCTAGTTTCAGCGGTGCACTCGTCTAGTTTCAGCGGTGCACTCGCCTAGTTTCAGCGGTGCACTCGCCTAGTTTCAGCGGTGCACTCGCCTAGTTTCAGCGGTGCACTCGCCTAGTTTCAGCGGTGCACTCGCCTAGTTTCAGCGGTGCACTCGCCTCATTTCAGCGGTGCACTCGCCTAGTTTCAGCAGTGCACTCGCCTCATTTCAGCAGTGCACTCGCCTCATTTCAGCGGTGCACTCGCCTAGTTTCAGCAGTGCACTCGCCTAGTTTCAGCAGTGCACTCGCCTAGTTTCAGCAGTGCACTCGCCTAGTTTCAGTAGTGCACTCGCCTAGTTTCAGTAGTGCACTCGCCTAGTTTCAGCGGTGCACTCGCTTAATTTCAGCGGTGCACTTGCTGCAATTGTACGTGTGCAGGGATGTAGGATGTACTGGATAAGGAAAGATGTACTGGAGGATCATCGGTGTTTGTGATCGAACTAGCGTTTACATTTGGACTATAATTAATGCATTGCCAAGAACGAAAGTGTAACATTTGGTATTTGGACTATGAATAATATATTATGGAGAACGAAAATGTGACAATGTCATGCAGGATGGAACATTTATCACACTTTGACAACTTACCAAGGCAAAGACCTTGCGTGAATTGAATGCTCGTAGCCAATTTACACTGCCAGTTAGTACTGAAGATCGGCTGTAGGATCTGAGGTTCAGAGAGTTAGGTGTGTGCCTGGTGCTATCATTTGAGGGTGTACTACTACACTGATATGCAGGATGCCCCAAAAAATGTACGTGCTTTGACTGCCCATTACTCATACATTTCGTTTTTTATTTCGGGGGTTTATTGATACAAATACAAGCCCAATGTGTTAATTTAAAGAAAGTAACAGTACATTTAAGAAAGTTACATGTCATGAAAGAAAACTTAAATATCCTCCCCATAGTCTAGTCTCCTCCTAGAAATGAACAGTCAAAGAGTACTTTTACTTAGGACAGCCTGTATTTAAAAGACAAGTAATCATTCAAATTATTTTTACATTCAAAATAGTCATCACGATTTTAGAGCAGTATAAGCTATTTAAAGGAGCGGCTATAATTTTCGAGTCGATTTTCTTTAAATTCTGGTTTATTGTATACTGTACTTAGTAATTTTAGTCTAAATTTTAACCAGTGTGGACATGACATGAGTATTTTCTATGTGGAAAACTGTGAGCAGATGTTGGTTATGGTTCAACTGGAGACAAAATTGCCAGTGATGTTCCATTATTTCACTCATGCAATTTCTATCGTGTATAGAACAATTAAAATATCACTCCTGATTGCCAGAATGACAGATTCATTGCTTTTTTTATTACCATCAGCATCGCTTTGAATGGTGTAAGAGCAGTATTACTTTAGAGATTACAATAATATGTACCTGAAACCCTTATGAATCTGTCATAAGGGTTTTTCATTTAAGGTTTCATTAAGGTTTCTCTGCGAGTCGGAGTAATAAATCTATGACGCTGCTGTTCTGTTCTTTACCTATATTAATTGGGAAAGATGTACGTATTACATTGATAGGATGCCGTGCATCACAGATCTGAGGGAGACGACGAGGAGGACGGAGACGGAGATGGTACTGAGGACTCAGAGACGGAGGCAACTCGTGTGGCGGAGGTGGCAGCACAGGCGGCCAGAGCAGCAGCCCGTACCCTGCATCATAAGAAGCCGACGTCCACTGTGCGTGTGTTGTGTGGTGTGTGTGTGTTGGGGTGTTGTGTGTGTGTTGTGTGTTGTGTGTGTGGTGTGTTGTGTGTGTGCTGCGTGTGTTGTGGTGTGTGTTGTGTGTGTGCTGCGTGTGTTGTGGTGTGTTGTGTGTGTGGTGTGTGTGCTGCGTGTGTGGTGTATTGTGTGTGTTGTGGTGTGTTGTGAGTGTTGTGTGTTGCACGAGTTGTATTGTGTGTTGCACGAGTTGTATTGTGTGTTGCACGAGTTGTATTGTGTGTTGTATGCGGTGCGTTGTGTGTGTTGCACGCGTTGTGTTCTGTGTGTTGCACACGCTGTGTTATGTGTTGTATGCGTTGCCTTGTGTGTTGTACTCTTTGTGTTGTGTCATGTTTGTTGCAAGCACTGTATTGTGCTCTGTGTGCTGTTCTTACGAAGATAATATGCCTGTATTAATTGTTTGAAGTGATACATAGTATTTACAATTATTAGCGAATTCTACTTAAATTATGTAGTGCCCTCTAGCAATTCATAGGATTTCGGAAATTATCATTTTTAATCCAATCGTAAAAGAATAACAGCTTGTTTTTGGACCTAAAATTATTACACTACATGCGTGTAGAAAACTGATATCACGACTTTTTTTATTTTCGAGGTATGGCGCTTGTTATTCATCGCATGGTTGAATTCAAAATGTATTTGCTGTGGGACAGGAATAGCAGTACTGTAAGCTATGTGACAGGAATAGCAGTACTGTAAGCTGTGTGACAGGAATAACAGTACTGTAAGCTGTGTGACAGGAATAGCAGTTCTGTAAGCTATGTGACAGGAATAGCAGTACTGTAAGCTATGTGACAGGAATAGCAGTACTGTAAGCTGTGTGACAGGAATAGCAGTACTGTAAGCTGTGTGACAGGAATAGCAGTACTGTAAGCTGTGTGACAGGAATAGCAGTACTGTAAGCTGTGTGACAGGAATAGCAGTACTGTAAGCTGTGTGACAGAAATATCAGAACTGTAATGATAACTCAAGCCTCGCTTGTAGATGGGCTACCTGAAGACGCGTCCTGATGGATCCGTTGGTTTCACCTTTCTGAGCGGCTGTGGTGGCAGCAGTGGCAGTGGAAGCAGTGGCAGTGGCAGTGGCAGTAGTGGCAGTGGCAGTACTGGCAGTAGCAGTACTGGCAGTGGTCCTCTGCAGCAGGACAGCAAGCCTCTCAACCTGGGGCTTGTGCTGGGGAAGTTGACTGCTGGGTCCTCCTGCTTGCACAATTATCACGACGACAAGCGTACCATGGCTAAACCTGGTGAGTTGCCTTGTTGTGTGTTCATAGTCTAGTGTATTTAGGTTCGAGTATATTCATTCATTAAGCTTTTTTTAGAGTAATGTTACTGAACCTTATTATCGTGCATTCACGAGTACTTTTGTTAGAGCTACTGCTTTGCACTATTCGCTTATCTCTATAAAAATACGTGTCAAGTTTACTGTACTTCAGAGTAAAGTTTGTTTCAAAATTTAGAAAATGAAGTAGTCTTAGTCACTTTAACTAATGGACTGTTCTAAATACGCTCTCTCGTCCACAGTGAAGCCTATCCATTATGGCTCTTATTCTTCATTCTGCCCGAGCTATGACTCCACCTTCTCGAACCTGAGCAAGGAAGAGAGTGATCTCGTGCGTGCGACGTATGGCAATGAGACAGCCGTCCAGTACGCTGAGAGGTAGGTCTCATCCACCTCACTTACTGACTGCACTTCGTCGCTTTCCTGTGCGCTTATTGAATGCTTTTCGAGGATGCTTATTATGTGTGCTCAGAATTATCAACATTCGTTTGAGTCATCGATTTCATATCAGTATATTCATAGTTCATGAATAATAAGACGCATTCTTGAGCACTGAGAATTGAATAAAACTACATTTTATTACAGCCATGAGCTTACAGCGGAGGGGGGAGATTACGAGACTTGTAGCATAGGGCTGACCGATGTATTTATTTGCAGCATCTGTGAGTTCTCTCGTGACTGCGGTATGGCGACCACATTAGTGGACCAGCTGCTCAACCTGCTGACAACAGGGCAACACAGCCGCACCCGTGCTACCATCGCTGCACATCAGCAGCACCAGCAGCAGCTCATACAACAGCAGCAGCAGATCAGGTCTCATTTTGGCGAACGATATGATCATTGTGGAGTGTGGTGAACTCTTTTGTGGTGGTATGTTCATTGTGGAGTGTGGTGAACTCTTTTGCGGTGGTATGTTCATTGTGGAGTGTGGTGAACTCTTTTGCGGTGATGTGTTCATTGTGGAGTGTGGTGAACTCTTTTGCGGTGGTANGCAACAAGGAAGCACAAGTAAAGGAAGCAACAAGGAAGCACAAGTAAAAGAAGCTACAAGGAAGCACAAGTAAAAGAAGCAACAAGGAAGCACAAGTAAAAGAAGCAACAAGGAAGCACACACCTGCCATGTTCTTCAGCTCCTGACTGCAGGAGTTGCACTCCTTCACCACCACCCATCTGATGCCAAATTAACAATACACATTTATTTAAGTAAATAAAAAGAGGGTCCCATGTCTAATTTCTATTTAATGAAAATACAAGGTCCAACCTTATTTTAAACATAAACATGAAGAGAACACTGGCAATGACTACCACAAAGGAAATTATCACTTTAACTTCATAAAAACTTGCCTTTGAAAATTTTGAGTAAAACTGATAATTTGCAACTGACAACATCAGAGTATGTGCATGCACTGAGCAGAAGGTACAATAAAATGAATATCTTAACAATCACACTTTAAGAATTAATATATTGCTCTTGCACAAAGCACATACTTGCATGAAAACCCTACTTCTTTGGCCAAACAAAGTTAATGAAGAAACAAATAAACTTCTAATTTATAATCAGTGAAGATAGCATGTAGCACAGGAACTCATATTTAATAATCAGTATTTAAAGACTGCAGCAACAAACTTCCTTTTTTGTTTTTCAAAGTCATGAAAACCAGAAAATATGTTGCCACACCCTGTACCTTCATCACAATACAGTTACATCAAGCAAACTTCATACCCTCACCACAGTATTAAAATTATAGATAAATGAACCATTACTTCCAGGTTACAGCACCACTATAAATGCTGTATAACCAGCATTGCAGTGCTCTATGGATTGAAAGGATTACGAGTAATACTGTATTACCAGCTTTTCATACTGCATTACCAGCATTTCATACTGCATTATCAGCATTTCATACTGCATTACCAGCATTTCATACTGCATTGCCAGCATTTCATACTGCATTACCAGCATTTCATACTGCATTACCAGCATTTCATACTGCATTACCACCATTTCATACTGCATTACCAGCATTTCATACTGCATTACCAGCATTTCATACTGCATTGCCAGCATTTCATACTGCATTACTAGCATTTCATACTGCATTACCAGCATTTCATACTGCATTACCAGCATTTCATACTGCATTACCAGCATTTCATACTGCATTACCACCATTTCATACTGCATTACCACCATTTCATACTGCATTACCACCATTTCATACAGCATTGCCGGCATTTCATACTGCATTACCAGCATTTCATACTGCATTACCAGCATTTCATACTGCATTACCAGCATTTCATACTGCATTACCAGCATTTCATACTGCATTACCAGCATTTCATACTGCATTACCAGCATTTCATACTGCATTACCAGCATTTCATACTACAACACCAGCATTTTGGTGCAAATTGCATCACTAGCATTTTGGTGAATACTGAACCAATCACTAACATCATGGAGCATGCTGCATGATCTGCCCCTTCACAACTACACCACCTGCACTGCATCCCCTGCACCTGCACTGCATCCCCTGCACCTTCACAACTACACCACCTGCACTGCATCCCCTGCACCTGCACTGCATCCCCT
>VCRD01010963.1:0-11411 GCA_006783055.1 Trinorchestia longiramus | reverse complement strand
AGCAGGTACGTCTGTACAGCGCAGTGGTCACGGTGAGTCTCCGTCCCTGTCGTCTCAATGCGTGTGTTTATATATAAGTTACCCTCACCAACTTCACGAAGCCGTTCTGCGGTTGGGTCCAACCGTCAGAAATTCTTGAGCGCCGTTTCTCCCACGCCTATCAGCTACAACTACGATTTCGCGACCAACATTCCTATGTTTCTGCTTTTACATCCCTTATATGTTTTTTTTTAATTTCCTGGTTGGCAGCGAGAAATGTCTGACGGTTAGAACCATATATATACCTATGTATTCATATTCATGACACATTCCTTCTTCCTCTGAGTCTCGAACTTGAAGCCCCACTCGTCTCAATGCGTGTGTTTATATCTGAGTTACCCTCACCAACTTCAGGAAGCAGGCCTAGCCGGTTGGTTCTAACCGTCAGACATTTCTCGCTGCCAACTAGGAAATTAAAAAAAAACATACATTTGTAGCTATGTGCTATACTTTCCATCATTATGTTGGAAAACATTCCCCAAGGAAAATAAAATTGTGCACTTCGACAATAAAAGATGTATGCTAAACCGGCAAATGTGAAATGTGTTCGAGAAGCTGCGAGAATGTACGTGCGATAGAAGTAATGAAATGTTGGTCACCACATGTGTGATTAAGTATGTATGTCAATACCAGCGGTATTGTGTTATGTGTTTTTATGTATGTGATTTTTTTACAATATATGTTGTCTACGTGTTCAGTGAAAGGTATTAAGAATAAGATGTAGCATGACGTAGGAATGTAAAAATTTGGTGCTGATGTGTATGGGAAGGGCACACTGTAACTCATTATAGACGTGAGGATATCTTGAACGCATGGGAGCAGTACAATGGTATAACAATAAAAGGAGAAGAAAGTTAAATTCCTCTCATATAGGAAAATAGACGGGAAAAAATTTAACTCTGTCAAGCTAAATTGTTTTTTCTCAAAGGGCGGCCATGTGTCATGAATATGAATACATAGGTATATAGATCTATATACATATATATAAGGGATTTAGAGGCAGAAACATAGGAATGTTGGTTGCGAAATCGTAGCTGTAGCGCAGTCGTGGGAGAGTCGGCACTTAGGAATGTCTGACGGTTAGAACCAACCGGCTAGGCCTGCTTCGTGAAGTTGGTGAGGGTAACTCATATATAAACACACGCATTAAGACGAGTGGGGCTTCAAGTTCGAGACTCAGAGGAAGAAGGACGTAAGGAAAGTTGTAATCGCTTGCCGCTATGGCGGCAAGCCGGCAAAGTTGTGCCGTCAACGCTCATCGGAAGTATATTCATCTTTACTGGCGGCGGGACAATAATTCAAAGAAGAAGCTGTGAAGAAATAATTCACCGAAGAATCATCAACATGTTCGATTCAAGGGAAGATATAATCAACAATAGCATCATTATCATCCGAGGAACATCAGTCTGCATTGTAAGGAAGAGCATCGGCAACATATAACATTGGTCTTCAACATTAGTGAGAGACATTGGCACCGTCTTCAACATTAGTCTGCAAGTCAGCAAGAGTCATCGGCATCTCCAACATTGTCTTCAATCTATAATAGGGGAAGTGATCATCGGGCGACTTACGAGAGTTCTCCAACATTCAACATCCGCATTTTATGTTAGGCTTGGGAAGTGTACCGGCGAGCTTCGTGAGTTTAGTGAAGGGTACATCGTGAGGGAATCATCATCGTCGTGCAAGGGAGGTAAAGGTTAATTTGTTGTTAGTCATGTGATCACAGAGTATAATTCAGCGTAACCTTCATGCCTAGGTGTTGATTTAGTATGTCGATCGCTGAGATCCAATGTTAACTAAATTTTCCCGTGTTACAATAATTCATACTGGAATATAACGTGTCATTTTATTTACTCTTTCACTCGGCAACTGTTAGAACAGCGTGCTTCAATCATAAAAATGTGTTGAGGGATTTGGACGCCTCATACCGATCATGTTTGTTTGTTATAAAAGTTCATTCATCTATTGATTAATGTAGGGTTGAAAGATATTGACATTAATAAACTTAGTAATTAACGATATTAAATAAAGATATATTCGAAACATGCAATAAAAAGTAAAGATCAAAGAAGAGAAAATTCGTATCGCGACAACACAGTCCAAAAAGGAATTTGCACCATAAAAAGCTAATGGTGTCGATTTTGTGGTGTAGTACTTGTGTCATCTATTACAGCTTCATGAGACTCGGCACGTTAATCAAAGCTTATGTATACATTAACGAATTGGATG
Source organism: Trinorchestia longiramus (assembly GCA_006783055.1). Classification (NCBI taxonomy): domain Eukaryota; kingdom Metazoa; phylum Arthropoda; class Malacostraca; order Amphipoda; family Talitridae; genus Trinorchestia; species Trinorchestia longiramus. Next base: position 9,143 of record VCRD01010963.1, on the reverse strand, counting down.
AAATGATGTGAAAATTATCAATTCTGATACCAACGTTGGTCAATACAGATGAAACTATTCTCTTGCAAGATATCGCTCGATCTAACGTTTCACGAGAAATGCTACACAAGATTCACGAACTGAACTTAGAAGTAATTTGCCAACTGCCATATCCACCACACCTTGCACCAATTATTACCCGTTCCAAGCACTAGATAACTTCTTGTAAGGAGAAAACTTCACCAGTGAAGAAGAAAACAGAATATCCTTTCATGAATTCATTACCTTTTTCTGTCGAGAAATCTTTGCTGTTGGCATGAATAAGCTACCAATTAAATAGCGAAAATTTATGGGTAATTTAGGTACATACCTTGATTAAACTGTATCGTTTTTGTTTAAAATGAAGTAAAATAAAGTTCTTGGTAAAAATCGTATATTTTATACATAACGACGTAATATTTAGTAGGTGAAGTTTCGAATCCTATCATTCATATTTTATTTTCTCTGAACAGGCTGCAATCCAAATAAGAAGCAAACTGTTTCTCCGTCATCAGGAAGGCTACGTTCAAGCTGCCTCAAATGGATAGAGCTCGGAATGCATTCACTGTCTCCCTGTGGTGTCATTGCACGCCTCCATCTCCTCCTCAAAACTCGGTGTCTCATTTTGAAAAGGTACAAGATGATTTGTGCATTATAATCAAACTGGTATTGTACGGTAACAGCAAGAACGTGCGAGTGCCGAACATGTACATTGGCTTAATAAGTGATAACGCATTCAGTTTCTGCTAGAAAACGATGGATCATACGAAACTGAAGTTTCCATGTACAGGAAAGTGTTCATGAATAAAAATAATATATACAATACATGTGATTGAATGAATCATGATGTTTGAATGTTGTATTATTCTTCATTATGTGTAAATTTGGATAATCCTAATTCTGGCTGCTTTCTTGACTATTCTAACTCCACCATTCGTGATCTAATATTTGTAATCGACGAGCTTGATCTTCCACGTTTCTAATGCTGGATATTTAATTTATTGTGAAATTATGTCTCACTAAGGTTAGAGGAGTAAACTATTTTGATTCTTTCATTTGTTCAGTAAAAACGTTAATTCACATGGATGGTTGAATCCCTTATTTGTAAACTGTAAGGCTAAAAGTGACGAATTTATTATTTCTGCAGTGAATGACATAGGTTGAAAGAAGGAATTTGAAGCGTACAATTTTTTATGATCCGATCAGAAAGATGTTTCATAACTTACTATCAGGAAATTATTGTAAGGCTACTCATTTTTCATTGGAACCTGAACATAAACATCAAAATATGCAGATACAGCCTTGAAAATGACTGTACCCAAATTCAATTCTGGGGCTTATTCACGTAAGGCTTCAAAATATCCAAACACTTCGAGAGAAAAGCGATAGGTTACTTAAATGTTATTTTTTAATTTAACTAAAGACTTTTAATAGGAACAGTGTTTCCTATTATTACTCGTCATCAGTTCCCTTGTAATTCTCGAAACAAGTTGACGCAGTGTCTCTTACGACGTTATCAGAACCTTAGATATAACCCAAGGCCTCATTGGAAATAAATATTCTTAATGTGCCTTCAATTAAAAATTATTCGCTACAGTGGCATGTCTCTTACGTACGAGCATCTTTTTATCTCGTATGATATCTCAAATTTGTCACGTTTTGCTACATAACTCTAAAATGAGAAAGTTTCTCATTACTCATTTTCATTCGTTAGTAGACTCAAGTGAATTTTCTAACACAGAATCGTAACCTCTTTTTTATGATGTAGCGTTGAACAACCATTTTAAAAATTTGTAAGCTCCTGATTGATATTATCAGTAGAATCTATTGATAGAAGTACTTTAGATTTTTACAGAAAGAACAAATTTTAAAAATATCGGGGCAGTTTCATTTGTCTTCATTTTTTAGAAACATTTATTGTTACGTGCGGTAGTGAGACGCATGCCTCTACTAACCAAAAAGAGACAAGACTTGTGCAAACACTTCCTGTAGACTCATTCGAATTTTTCGAATCAGATTTCAATACTTGTGTTCTGAAGTCGTCTTCTTGTTCCTCGTAATTCGTTCAGTTCAATTTATTCAGTCATCGTTAACAGGTCAAATACAGTTCGTAAAAGGGACTAGAAAACAATTACACAAACCAATTTACAGGGAGATCTGTCTATATCAAAACATATGATTCTCTCCATTTATAAAAAAATCTACGAGGCAGCATCGAAGTTACCATAAGAAGTATATTACAAGTGTTTTTCAATTATTTCACATTTTTTCGTCATTTAAAAACCTGAATTAACTCCACGGTTTTATCATGATTTGTAAGATTACTAAAATATCAGGTTGTAACGAAAGTTCTGTCCATTTTTAAATTTATGATTTTAGAGCATCATTACAGAAATTGAACTTATAAAGGATATATGTTAAGCCATGTAAGTCACTCAATAATGTATCTTTGTTGCATAATTTTGTTAAAATGAGTGTAATAAATAACTATTGTTGACTCAAATATACGACTACACTCCAAGTAAAAAATACTTACAGCAATTTTAGCAGCAGGATCCCTCAATGACACTAATGAAAATGATGTGGCGAATAAAAAGACATGTAAATGATGGTTTCTACGTTTAAAAAAGGATGTCTTCACTCTAAGGGATGAATCAAAAAAAGGGAGCTCCAAAGGACTCAGCTCGAAGAAATAGCAGGCAGTCATTGATGAAAACCCTACCAATAAAATGGAGTACTGAACAACAATAATGGAGTACTGACAATGGAGTATATTGTCATATGGCTCACACTGAACGGCTTTCTCAGCCACTAAGTGTACTTTTCCCAATTTTGTTTCAGAAAACACTTGAAAAGACGTAGATTTATCAAATATTCACAAGCTTAAGATCACAGTTTTTATGAATTTATCATTCTCTTGCAATGACTCCCCCAATTGATATAGCTGTACAGTAATGGAATTGCCGTCTAGGAAGAAATTGTTCAGTTTCTGATTACTGTTCGAAATGATTTTGGGATGCTTTATGACAGTTAACGTTACGCTTGACAAGCTCCTTGAAACAGAGCCTATTCTCGAAAACTCACGCTGTGGAATGCTCTCTTCCACAGGTTGGGGCATAAACTCTGCTACTCAACAAACAACAGATTTTCTTGAAAAAAATCATTTTAAAGTCTAACTTTAACAGATAGTAAGTAATTTACGAATCCACAACTACAAAAAAATTCAAAATGCTTCCTTTTTGCATGACTACTTTACGATATCCTTTAGTAAAGCCTTTAATGGTGGCACGAGCTACACTTCTGAGGGTATTTTCTCCCAGTATTTATTCAATTTTGACTTTAAAACTTTGATACTCTAACAATGAGCAGAACGGGCTTGACTTGTTCTTTTTATTAATATTTTGTTGACTATCACGTTCCTCCCTAGTTTGATTATTTGGGATGGTCAGTCCCTTTTCATGCTTCTCTATAATAAACTTTTGCATCAATCCTACAATGTTAATAGATAATGGGTAATTCCTTTGCCAAACAAAATTTGGTATATTTTTGATAATTATTTAATGAAATGACGTTCAGTAACATTGACAAAATAATAATAATTAAAATTGATTTGAAAATACTTGTATGTAAAAGGAATTATGCTCCTTCTTGCACTATCATTAATGAAAACTTCGAGCTCTTAGAGCAGGCATTTGCGCAATGCCAAGGAGAGTTCATTCAGAGGGTTGTACAATACTAAAACTACAAGAACTCGATTCAGCAAATGATTTGGAGAGTAATAACGGTGGATTTGTACAGACTCTAAATTATTTATATGCTTCAAGCGAAAGTTTATGTACTCTGTTGGTAAGTGTATCACTCCTCTACAATTACCAAAACAATACTAAATTCATGGAAAACTTATAGTTCAGTGACAAGTGAAGTTTTATTATTTCTATGCAAGTAAGACTACTCTACTGTAGAGATTAAGCAGGTTTAAACTCGTCGGAAATGTTATGGCATGGGGAAAAACTTCTGAAACTTTTGGTCCGGTGAATCAAGTTTAAAATAATATCCTCGAGTCAGGCAGTGGATTGGTATTTCAACTCAGTTTCTTCTATATTTTGAAAGGGTGAATGTATTTATTGGTAATCATGTGTTCATAATCGAATCCTGTTATATTATTTCATACTGGAGGAAGCAAAACATGATAATTTTTGACATTAGAGGCCCCATTTTTCTGCTTGAATGTCTCACTGGACGGTAAAGTCTAGCTGTGACCAATAATATTGCCCTGACACGAAATAGACGCACAAGTCATTCCAACCAATTATAAAAATAAAACATGTAACTCGGTAAGGATGTATTTGACTGAAGTCCTAATAGTCTAATGAATATATAAAAATTATTTATATATTTCTTCCAGTTTAAATACAAATAGCAAATGTGAAACTTTAAACTGTAGTACATTTGGTAACCCTGTTTTTTAGATATCAGCCGAGCAAACAGTGCTGCTGTGATTATCGTGCGTTGACGGTAAAAACCATATACATGGACGTGGTGGTGTGTAGCGTTGACTCTTGGTTTAGTTGAATTCGTGTCTGATTGACTTTAGGCTCAGGAGAGGTAGCTGAAGATTATTCATTGTTTTCATAGCTCATGGTAATTTCTTCATTTTGTTGGCACGCAGAGATTTTCTCAGCAATTTGATTTCCACTTCATTTCTATAGTAGTTTTCTAAACGTCTAATAGCATTAATGTTGTGTGTCTTGTTTCCTATTCATTTAGCAGTGTCATTTGTTAAAAGTTAATGGAATTACGAGAAGTATAAGCCCAGTCAGAGCATGGACTATTCAAAATTTATATGGTGACTTTAACTAGGTATGCAACAATTATTCTGATTCAACAAATCAGGTGCCTACGCAAGAACGTTTGCTGCGAAGCTGTATGCTTGACTTCACTGTTCATACTCAACGTTACATTGTTGCTTTACTTTACTGTTTCTGTGGCTGACAGGTAAGCGATTCATGTTTCTGATGCGCAAGTGCTCTTTCAAGTCTCCAAACAGCACTCAAATTTCTCCTCCTTGGCTTGTAACATATGATAACAGGACGATGAAATTTTCACCATAGAGCGTCCTTAAGGCCCCTCCACACTATCAATGTTTTCATTGATCACAAACACTGAATTCGACGAACACGAGCATGGACAAGTTTAAAGAGCGTCCACACTTTACAGTTTTGCTTGCTGATAAAACGAGACTTTTTCAGTCAGCTGGTCGAACGATCGGATAAAGTCAGTCATTGAAATCGATCCTATGTTATATTTGAGCAATAATTATAGATATATCTTCGAAAAATATTTAGGGGCAATAATATTTTGGACATATAATTTTAGTTGGTGAGCAGGACATACTTTCTTCTGTAAACTTCATAACTCTTGAACACACAGATGTTCCTGATACTTTGACAAGATATGCTATTAATTTTATGAATTACGTTACTTTAAATTTTTATATAAAGGTTTTTATATACAATTTTATTTTAATTTTTTAAGAATCTAGAGATAGAGTTTGGGTTTAATTGAGCAGTATCTCAACACAGAAAGGATGATCAAATCTGCCAGTCTGCATAACATGTTTTTTTTTGCCCTTGATTTGATACACATTCTCATTTGAATGTGAAAAAAGATATGAGAGATATGTTGAAATATTCATACATGAATCAAGAAATGTTGATGTGTGTATAAAATCTCTTATTTAACTTTCAAAGTTTCATAGACTTTCACAATTCATTTAATTTTTATTCATATAATTTTTATTCCTCATATAACTTTTATTGTTAATATAATTGTTATTTTACAGATAATTTGTAAGAAGTATTTGGCACTGTAAAATTGGAATTATTCATAATGGATGATCTAACAAGAAGAAAAAGTTGGTAGTATCAACAATGCTATTAGCCCTTCCAATTGATAAAGATAAATGTGAGAAGGCTCAGGCTATGAAGACATGGACCGAATGGACAAAAAAGTGGCTTCAACGCATCGGAAAAGTATGGGTTTCCCCTCAATGACTCGATTAATACTAAAATATCCGTTCTACGCCACTCACCCTCCATGACGAATGTTGTGTTCGTGTGTAGGGCCGCTAAAATATCGGGATTATTTTAGCATAAAATATTATTAAACTTTATAATATTTAAGCGTTAATCCTTATACTTATTTCACGCCACTTGTGATTAGTATTTTAAAATGAAAAATTTAATCACAGTCGTGATTTCAAATTGTAACTCTCTTTTATAGAAGATCATAGTCAACCACAGGTTCTAAGACTAAATGCCCGTCAGTCCCCTCACATCCATTATTCAGTGAACAACAATTTTATTCGCACTTGCAGTCTCTCTGACGGGTCTCAGTTTACGGATTTCAAGTTCTCGGTTTTGGTCCTTGATCGTGGCCACAACTTCTGCTCTGATTTTGATCGTGTCTAATAATAAATCTGCAAGCTACGAAGCCGATCGTATCACTAACCCCAGAAGAACTCTCACTAAAGGACGACAACGTAAAAATAGCCGTTCGCTACACGTGTTCGTGTCCGTGTTTTCCAACAAGTTGGAAAACACGAACATGGTCGAATATGGTGTTTGATGATTGACTGAACACAAGATTCGTCAAACACGAACACTAAAATCGACGAAAAGATTGATAGGGTAGACTGGGCTTCAGTGGGCGTGTCATGTATCGTAAACTGTGCCATTAAGAGTAAACGTATTGTACTCGTTACAAATTCCAGAATAATTACCATTGACATAATTGCCTCTGTTAAGAATCATTCATCCATAAAAATGTATAATTTTGTTAAGAAGCTCGACATTTATGGATGCAATAAAGAAAGTAAACAAACCTCATATATGGAAAGCCACTCTGCTAGTAACACAGCAAAATCTCCACCGATTCGAAAATACGATGAAAGTTATTTAAGCCCTGGCTTTTCTTAGACTGGAAATGTTGATAATCCACAGTCATTGTGTTTAGTTTCACTTATAAAAATGTTAAATGAATCAATGTTCCCTAGTAAACTTAGTAAACATTTTTAAAATACTCTCATTTACGAGACAAACCCACAAGTCATTTCCAGAGAATGTCCGAACCGCATAGAAATGCAGGCGATTGTTTAAAAAGTTTGAGGACTGTTTCTGATAAAGCTCAAATTGCTTATTACCAAGTCTCAGAACTGATTACAAAAAATATGAAACCACACACTGTGGTTGAGTCACTTATTTTGCCAGCTTGACAAAAGATTTTTAGTACGATGTTAGGAAATGAAACGGCTGCGAAAAAAAGCAAGATACCTCTGTCCAAGGAAATTGTTACCAAGGCGCATTTTGGAAAGGTCTTCTGTTATTGAGAAAAATCTATGTGATAATAAACTCCAGTTTTCTGATTTTGCACTGCAAGTTGATGAGTCAGCAGACATTACCAACAAGGCACAACTCATAACATTTATTCGTTTCATTAACGAAAATGAAGTAACAAATCAGTTTCTTTTTCGCAAAGAATTAAGTCTGCTACAAAAGGTGGGGACGTTTTTAACATCCTGAATTCTACCTTGATAAATGGCAGTTATCGTGGAAATCATGTGTAGGCATCTCCACAGATGGAACTTCATCTATGATAGGCTGCAACAAGGGTCGCGTATCTTTTATAAGATGAAACGAAAATGTTATTGTAACTCATTGTTTCCTTCATAGAGAGTTCTTCGATCAAGTTACTAAAATGATAAACTTTATTAAAACAAGACCAGTTAAATCACGCCTATTTGAACAGATATGTACTAATATTGATTCTCAACATAGAACGCTACTTTTACACACCGAGGTGAAATGGCTGTCAAAAGGCAGAGTACATACCCGTGTACACGAGTTACGGCAAGAACTTATCACATTTTTTTGAATCAACGAAACAGTTGCATTTTCGTAACCTTCTTCAATGCAAATTCTAGATTGAAAAGTTACAATATTTGGAATCAATTTTTTAGCCTCTCAATATTTTGCACTGAAGCATGCAAGGAACCAGGAAAATATCTTCACATCCACCGACAAAATTAGAGCATTTCAGAAGAAGCTACAGATTTGGAAATGTACAGCAATGAGAGGCACTCTCGAAATGTTTCCATTGCGAATTAATTCTCACACCACTGAAATTCTGCCAATAATAGTAGAACATTTACCAACTTCTGAAGAAAATTTAAAGTACTTTTTTTCATCAGTTAACACTACGCAATATGACTGGATTAGAAATCCTTTTATAGAAACTGCCATGGATCCCAGTTTCACGCTAACAGAAAAAGTAGAACTGGCAGCATTGTTCACATATCGTGGATTGATGATCAAACACGAAGAATTGTCTAATGACGCTTTTTGGTTTTCTATCGAAGAAAAACATGTGTCGATATCCAAGGAACCCTTCACTATCTTGTTGTAATTTTCCACTTCATATATATGTGAATTGAGATTTTCAGCTTCACCACAATAACGTTTAAAAAAGAGGAACTGTTCAATGCATTGATGAATGAATGAAAGGTTGTCTCTCAAAAATAAGACAAAAAATTGAAGAAATCGCAAAGTCACAGCAAGCTCATATTTCGCATTAACACAGGAAAGAACAATTTCATAGCGGTATGTTAAATATGGTTGTATTAAATGTGATAGTCTTTTTTAAATTGAACAGCTTAATTTTATTATATTCTATTTTGAATATCGTGCGCCCGCATAAATCTGTAATATTGTAAGTGTACCCGGACCGTAAAAAGTTTGAGAACCACTGCTCTACCTCAAGTCGCAGCGCAGGCGGAAGGAACAGTAGCTGGGAGAATCCTCACTAGTTCTAAGATGTAAACTTCAAAAATATTTTAGCTCGATCGCAATACATGTACTTTTTCCTACATCGGAGATGAAGTTTGTTGGTTTGTTTTGTTTACATTAATAACGATATATAAAAAATTTCACACATATGAATAATTATTGAGTTAACGCATGAAAACTTTCTTCGAGAAAACAGTTTAAAACAGAAAATGTTTAGCACAGCATAAGCTTCATCATTTTGACAAGAAGCGGTATATATACACACACACACACACATATATA
>VCRD01010957.1:0-10722 GCA_006783055.1 Trinorchestia longiramus | reverse complement strand
TTCCCACAAGCATTGTTCCCACAAGCACTGTTCCCACAAACACTGTTCCCACAAGCACTGTTCCCACAAACAGGAATGCAAGCACTGCTTGAATGAAGCACAACATCGCATGCATCGTTTGCTGGCTTACTTCTTTTGTATGTTCAGGTAGCGAGGCTTTTGTAAAGCTCTAAAGCTATGTAATTATTAATATCAATGTACCTGTAATAAATGAAAACTAGAGCAGTGTTATGCATTTTTGTGTTAACTTCCAGCCAGCCATTGAGTGGAATTTTAGATTATATTTTTCAACTCTACTCCAAGTCGCCACACCGAATCACTGACTTCATACCAGGAATAAGGTCAAATCAAATTTATTACTGGCTTGATTGATAATATTTTAAACTTTTTTGGTGAGGAAATCTGAAAATTTTTATAAATTTACAATTAAAAACTAAATAATGGTATTCTCATTGGTCAGTTTAAATGGTACACACATTTGATAAGAAGTTTAAAGGGAAAAGTTTTTACAAGCATGAGCATATCTAAATTAAAATGCATTCAATATCTTATTTAAATAAATAACAAATAAAGGTTTTGAAATTTTGCAGGCCTTATTTATTCATATATAGCTATTTATGGTCCTAATGTTTATTATATTAGTCTAACAAAACAAATGGCAACTGCTTAGCATTACTTGGGCGCGCATAATAATCAGGATCGTGTAAAAAACAGATGAAAATTCTAGAAACTAAATTAAGAAAAGAAGATAATAAGGTACAATGAACTACGTTCTGAATTCCCTTGCAGTTGATAGCTGAACTTTCATTTATTCCTGTTTACTGTAACACGTGCTAGCGGAGGGTAGGCGTGTCATGTGTGAGAGTTGTCTACTTTTTCGTTATCACTTACTATGTTTGCTGCTATTTGTTTCCCTTATTTTGATCAGATAATTTTCTTGCCAACCCTACATTTTTATTTCTCGACGTAATCTGCTTTGGCACGACGTACTGTAATGCTGTCACTGTCTGTGATTTGTTGAAAGCGACACTAGACGTACAGTCGAGGTCTGTGCTCCTACACCAAGCTTAGGAGTAATCCAGTCGATTGAGAATCTAGTTAAAATTAATGGAGCGTGACGGTTTCTCATGAGTGCCTTAGCAGTATTATAATAAGCAATTAGACCAGATCATAGTTACAGTGCTGTTCTCCTCTTACTCAAGTAATAACCACTCATGGAAGCTTTGAAGTTGCTCTCTCTGAAAAGAGCATCAGTATGATTAAAGACACAAGTTTCTCTTAGTCACAGGAACGTCCTAACTTATGCATTATAATCAAAATATGTATTCTGGTAACTGCGAGATTTAAATTCGTGTTAGTTATCAGAGGAATAACATATCTATTTTTCTCTATCTGCACTCAATAGAGATCACTTCCATAATTTTTTAGTTCCTTTTACCACATTTTTGAATTAATAGCTACTCTCCATGAATAGTTAACCGGGAGTTTCTTACTTTATACATAATTTCGTAACGCTTTTAATGTTGAGAGATGAATGGACTTTGCACCGTAATATCTTTCAGCAGCAAGCTAACCTAAAATACGGAAATGTTGCGTGAGTCTAGCCACTCATTTGCTGGCACAATTTTCTCGGTTGTCACAGACGTCGGAATGAATTCAGCCAGTGCCGGATGATGGAAGATTGGGCGCGATTTGTGGTACAGTAATTGAGTGTTTGTGTGGCTTCAAGGGAATTTTGATGGAGTTTAGGATGTTAAAAAGAGATCTGCAATGTAAACTGGAGCTTATAACGAATAGTATGTGAGTATCCGAGGGCAAAGTAATATGAAATAAAAAATAACTTTAAAAGATGATGATTAAGAAGCAACTTGAATGGTTCAACTTGATGGGAAAAACAGTATCTACTTGTATTAGAAATTTTAACAAAGAGACGTATTCCTGCTAAGAAAATTGTGTTTTTTACTAAGGATTAGTAAATTAAAATAGTAAAATAAACTTTGATGACTTGCAAAAGGAAGAATTAATGTAAAATCAATAGTGGAAAGAACTAATGTCTTATTTCCGAGGAACTACTTAAAGAAATTACTTGGAACAATATTTTAACATATATATTTATTTCAATCAATGAACACATGTTCTAGTAAACATCAAAAATTAACGGTACATAAAAAGTAAAGTAAAAATCAGTATTCTAACCAATTTTATTATTCTAAATTTTTCATCGCATTTACCAAAGGAGATTCATTTTTGAAGTCAACAAATTAATTTGCTGCTCCTCTGATGAAAAAAGATAAGCAAGGCTGGAACAAAACCACCTTTTCTTGCGCTTTTCCAAATAAAGCCTGGAGAGTCGAGGCTGATTTTCCTGTTCTATTTTTCACCAGAACAGAACAGGAGCGAGTCAGTGGCCTCTAAAATGCCTCCTTGGCTTCCTTCTTAGGCGTCAAGGTTCGATTTAATTAGATTTATTTAATTTCAACGTCGGAACAACCGAGGAAGTGAATTCTTGGCTGTTGATGAACAGGTCTCTGTTTATTTAAATTCTTAAAATATTTAAATTTAAATGACAGATTTCCCTCAAAAAAAGTATGTAGTGGTAAATTTCTCACTTTACGTACATACATTTATACTTGAATCGTAGCTTTCCCCCATGAATCCGGCCAGATGGCAAGTTTCTCAATGTATACATAAACCCTAGTTTTTTCTTAAGAACGCTGCATGATGACGATCAGTCAAACTAGTAAGACACTTTAGATTTGTATGTTATAGTAATCAAGAGTGAAATGAGAATGGAGGCAGCGAGTGAGCTGTGTTACAGTATTGGCCTGCATTGATGGTCAGTTGGATGTGCAAGGCTTGATGAATGCAGAAATAACATCTCATTTCAAGACTCAGTTCGAGTCTCAGTTTCGATGATATAGTAGTCTAATTGACGCATAATTAAAAGAAAATGAAAAATTGTAGGAAACACAAAAAGACAACTACAATTATTCTCACTTATATGCAGCTATAGCTTCCAGACAAGATGTCCTATTGCTAGATCATTCAGTCTTTACCTGTACGCGACTTCTATCCAGACGCACGTCTGATTGAGGCCCAGATTCTAGTTCTGTAAATGTACTTCTGTTCGACCGAACATGAAGTGGGGAAATTCACAATACGAAATTCTGAACATATCCTCATACCGGGAACCTCTCTCCGCCGGATGAACCATTAAGCATAAATTCGTGCAGAATTGCAGAATTAATCAGTCACGCGCTACAGCATGCTGCGTTACTGCAGGTAACATAGCACGCTGTACTCGTACGTACTCCTACGTGGAATCGTATCGACAAGGAAGTCGATAAGAAAACCGATGATGATGTCTAGAAATTGTGCAAAGTTTTGTGTAAAATTGCGTTATAATTTCCCTATCACAACATTTGCAGAAATTAATTACAGATAATTCTGGCACCGCCGTCAAAACTTTTTCTTCTTGCAATGCTATGGATGTCGATAACAGGTCGACTTTCAGGTAATTATGAACGCGTGTTCCTAATTATTTAGCATTGTAGGGTTGGTTTTTGATTAAAATGGGATAATGAGATTCTATTTTTATTCTACCACTTCCTGAATTGGGCGCACAATATGAATTAGTTCCCACGTAATATATTTCGGACTTAACGTCACAATTTCCGCCGTGCCGTTTTTTATTCATACTCAGACGACCTTTAATTAAAAAAATAAGTTGACAGGTTTCTGCTCTTGGAGTTTGAATCTATTTAATATTTCCAGAACTCATTTCCTCATTTACTTCTGTTGGGTCCAAGCTACCAGGTTCTGGTTTTGCGCTGTTTTACAGCCCATTTGACAGTTCAAAGCTCTCCTAAAAAACTTTCGTCTTGCTCCTGGCATTTCACGATGAACTGCTCATTCGCGGAAATTTTTTGCTTTCCTTTGTGACTTTATTACTGGGCAGCGAGGTCAAGTAGCTGGGGTGAGGGCTGCACAAATCTCCACGACACATTTGACTTGTTCTGCCACATTTCTGGAGCCTAAAAGTCTAATTCGATAGACTCAGAGATAACGTTTTTGCTACCAGCGAGCATTTTAGTGTTTGAGGAAGTAAAGAGTAGTTTAAATTTTTAACTTGTTGAGAACGCTATCGTACTCAAAATGCATGTTATAAAAGTGAGCTTTCAGGGCTCTCCTGTTACACTGGAAAAGCTCATTGTAATGAGAATAAAAGATAAGCACAAACTAAATAGAATTTTGTGAAAGATGAAGAGAATTAAATTTCCTGATACAACCTTAACATAGCGAGCCCCAATCTTAGTGCACTGAGACGATTAAAAGTATTTAGTTTAATATTTCTAAAGCGTTATTGGATCAAAATCTTTTGATTAAGGAAACAAATACTAGACGTATGCTTAATTCGGTTGTTTTTCACAATTTTTCATGTATTGAGCATAATTATGAATATCACTTCATATACGTAGCGATTCAATTGAAGAGTAATAGTAGACAATCATGGATGATTCGTCATTACACTCGATACAAATTTCCGGATATCACAGGGAGTAAAAAGGTTGTCGACTTGTTTCTTGATCTTTCCAGAACGTGTTATTGTTTTTTCATAGATTGCTGCACTCACAGAGCGGCACTAACATTCTTGGACTCAAATAATGCCATGGCTAAGAAGGTCTTCGTTTTACTTCTATAAAACCAATAACTGTCAGCCCTCTTTCCACTCGGACCATGTCTGTCTCAACTGCCTCTTAGATGGTAATGGACTTCCTAAGCTTTTTTCAGTGTCTCTGACAGGAAGTGCATTATATTTAATCCTACGTATACAGTCAAACCTCTCGTTGTGAGCAGGAAATCCGCCTGTCTTACTTGAAATAACAAACACTGCAGTTCCTCCGCACCAAATGCACTACAGTTACACTGGATACCGAATGTACTGCATTGTACAGTGTAAGTTATTTAAGTACGGTTGTACGTAAATGCCGTAATATATTTACTTATAAGTATATTTTATGTCCCTTTCACTGCTGAATTGGACAGAGAGAATTAATTTTAAAGAAGCCATTACCAAGGAACTGAAATAGAGTGTTTATCTTTGGCCAAGTTTGGACTTCTCAATGGAACGTGTATACTCGTACATGTATTTTAGACGTTGTATGGTGGATACCGAAAACACCAGGGGACTATAAAATGCAAGATTAGTAAGTTGAGTGACGTGTAGAGTACGGAAGTCTGTATAAGAAATGCTAACAAGACTCACATCTTCAATAATTCAAGAACCAATCTTGTAAATGTCAAGCACGATTGACGGCACAGGCAAAGGCCTGTCTTGTTCGAACAGGTATGAGCTGTCTAGCGTAAAATAATGCTTACCTTTTAATACAGATATGAATTAAAAAAAGTGTTGTCTACCAAGTAAAGAAATAAAGCAAGCATGTGTGACAATTTTGAAAGCCACAGAAGAAAGAAACTATCAGTTTTTGAGTCGAGAATTTGCTCGTCTAATACGACCAATTTTCATTCAAAAATGCAATGTTTTTCATCATAAAGTGTGGCAGTTCTGGAACTAAAAAACACTTGTATTTATGATGCACATCATTTTAATATAAACTACAAAACTATTTATTTTCAAGCATATGTTTAATTTCATATTAAGACTTTCTCCATTACGACAGAGGTAGAATACAGTGATTGGAAATCAACTTCCATGCATAAGCCTTCATGGGAGTCTACTTTTAGAATAATTGCCACTAGTTGCATATCAGGTAATTAAAATTTTTAATAAAATCGGATAAAAAAGTCACAGTTTACGGCAATCAGAAAGTTTAACCGTCCTATATACACGTAATAAATATTTACTGATCATATTTCGACCATAAAATGATTTTCAGCGTTTCAACAATTCAAAACTGCTAATCTTTCAGTAATGTTTCAATTTACAATATAAAAAAAACACTATTGATTAGTTAGTACCCAGCTCCTGATTTTGAACAACGCAGTGTCGTTTTTGTAGATTTGGTTAATTTTCTATCATACTTTATGCTAATGTAATTTTAAATAATCGCAATTTATCAAGGTTTAGAAGTCGAAAACACGTTCGTTTTGTCGAATTGGAACGATCTTTGGTGTTCTTTAATCTAAGACATCAAATGATTTTGAAATGCACTTTTAAGGACAATGTTTCATACCATATTGATTTCAGTATAATCTCCTGTAACTTTTCCCTCAAATTGGACAGCTCCATCTCTCTAGGACACACCTAGTAGCTGGAAAAATTTTTTAGCACTCAAACTGACAAACACTCAAGGATTAGAAACAAATACAGGGTGTCCATAAAGTCTCTTCACCATTTCAGAGAACCATTCAGAATAAATGGTAAAGAGACTTTATAGACAACCTGTATTTCGTACTGGACGCAGGTTTGCAAAAACATGAAACTTACCTCGGCACCAGACTGGAAGCATTTGCATTCATTCCTGCTGGTAGAGTGGCCTCGAAGGCTTAGGTTGATTCCGTTGACGTATTTTGCAGGAATAATGTTACCCCAGTTTAGCAAGTATTACGTTTACAATCTGCAGATTCATTCATTCCAGACTATCCTACGTATATATTTGTCCATACATTAGTGAGGCGGTAACTGCTCCACTCAAGGAAGAGAGTATTCAGTGCTCAGATCGTCAGACTAGAGCTGAACAGTCCGTCATCATTTAATTGGTGGTAACATGGTTCAAAAACCCATGTTAAAATATATACGAGAATTATTTACTTTGGTTTGAGTTTCAGCTGTACACTATTTAGCCGTACAAATTACAATATTATGAGTTCCAGTGCGATGTGTGTCAGTGTGGTGGATTACAATAATATGGGTGACAGCACGATGCGTGTTAGTGTGCTGGGTCACAGTATAATGGATACAGATGCCCCAAGCCTCAGTTCAATTTGTCTAAGGATGATTTCTATACAACTGCACCGTGTGAATCAAGCCACATTTAGCGTGTCACAAAAAATGTGTACATATTTCAAACGCTGTAGTTTGAATACTACTGGTGCTAGGAGGCTCGGACAGGTCTCATTCAAAAGAGCAAGATCTAAAGTTTTATTTTGTATTCAGAATACGTTGTTACCCCCTTTATGTACACCTTATGAATACCAGTAGTATTCGAACTACAGCATTTTAAAAATGTAATAGCCTTTTCATATTTCTGAAGCAGCAATCAGTAGTGCAATCAGAGCTAAGATATTAATTACTGATAAACAATACGCATTACAATGAAGGACATTTTGAAATTGTGACTTTTCACTGTACGACCAACACAAAGCTTCTGTTTTTAACTTCATTTATTTGTTATTAAGATTATTAGTTCTCTCTGGAGATTAGTTTTAGATATGAAATGCTACCATAATCAAATCCGGACACTCATTTTGACTTTATCACTTCGTGACGTGCACCTTTAAAAAGTATATGGGTAAAACAACCGAATAATTATCGAAGTAATTATCCGACCCAAGAATGGGCCAGAGGGTTCGTTCCTATAGCCTCATTCTATTCTATTCTATTCTTTAATTCATGAATATGAACAAAAAGCTGACTTACATTGTATGTACATGAAACTTTTCTAATGGAAGAATGAAAGACTTCAGACTAGCCTAGATTTCGTCCAACCTCTGCCAGGTCATCGCTTGAAACACAGCCAAGTTCCTTGATGACCTGAATCTCCACGCATTCAATTACAGTTTCTCTCGGGAATTACTTCCGCTGTTAATGCACATTTGCAGTCGGCAAAAATATGATCAGAGTCGTGACAAGAAATAGCCACGATGAGCGACAAACCAATTTCCCATTCACTTTAATTTTAGAAGTAGTCTCATTTGTGTACATTCCGTACTATGCATGCTGAAATTTGTGGCCTCTTATGGTTGTTGTAGGACTTTGATGTTTGGTAGAATAAAGTAGTTGTTGCACTTCGATGATTTTTCAATTGCTTTTCATAATCCTTTATTACCTAACGAAGAGTGAAAATCAAGTATTTACTTTTGCCATAGCATTCAAATAATCATGGGAAGATTTTTAGCCCAGTAATTTTCTGTGCTAGGTATAAATAGGAAAATTGTTTGCAAACAAGAGTTTTAAAGCGCGGGTGAGGAAAATATTTAAAGCAAAAGTTTGTTACAACTGATTTTTGAACAACTTTCTCCTGTAGTAATGGACTCGGGCGAAAGAAATGATTCCCTTTAGAGGATGCTGCTGCATTTCCTTGTTTTGTAGGAGCAGGAGTTTCCTTTCGCCTGATTTAATTTTTCATTGCACGAAAGAGTGTTTTTAAATTAGGAACTTTGTAGCTCACCTTTTTTTGCGATTGGGAGTGTGTATAAATTATGAATTATGTTCAGCAAATTCACAATTACAATTTGAAAAAGATTTCTAGACAGATATCAATTAAAATATTTTGAGTGAAACGTAGGTTGTCGGGGGGGGGATCGAGTGTGTAGGGAGAATGAGTCCAAAAAAGTGACATCTTTTGAATCGTAAATTTGAATCAACTCACTATCCTCATATTCCACTATTTTTTCGTCTTCATTGGAAATATTTCACAATCATTCTATTTTTTCAGACAAATATCTCAAATTCTCTCGATTTATTTTTTCCACAACCTTGGATTGTAATGACACAGGGACACTAGCAGTGTATCCTCTGTTGTTGTAAGAACATATCCCATCGTAAATCTTCTTTCAATAGTTCAAATTTTTTAATCCTGAACTGCTTCCACGTACACGACCGCTTACCACCACAGTTCTGCGCTGTTCATCTTGCCATAAAAGAAGTCGTGATCATAAAAATCTTGCTCGAAGCCAAATGTAATCTTAAATTTTAACGTTACATTTAAAAATTGCATTAGATTATTATATTATGATCATATTGATGAAGAAACCTGCCATAATATCGTATTTAAATGCATTATTTCAAATGCACGTAAAGAAGCAGTAAAATTTCTAACAAATCATGTTCATCTAACATAAAAATCAATCCAGTTGCAAAAATATGAGAATATCAAATAAAATATGACATAAGGAACAAGTAATTTGGTTCATTCTTCGGCTAGCACCAAAGTCCCTTGCCGTTCTAACCAAGTCCTAGGCGGGATATCATGTTTATGGTGTAGTTAATCCAGTTATTTTGAACTGTTTGTGCTCCAATAAAGCTCTAGACAGCCGTGCGGTCAGTACAAGGGTATTAGAGCCTATATCCGTGTGAACAGTGAGATCGCAAGGGTCTTAAAACTAAATAGGATTGACATTTAGCTTCGTTTCCCAACGTGGTGTAGGATCACAGTGGTTCTGAGTGTTTTTTTAATCACTTTTTGGAAGTTTCATGACCCTGGAACTTGCAGAACGTGGAATAAATTCTCATGCTGTTGTTGTATGAAGTTTTGCAACATTTCTTGTAAACACAAACTTGAAATTGAAAAGACCGGGATTCAGCTATCGGAAACTTATTCAGACAGGAACAAATATCTTCAATTCTAAACATTCGTTCTAGAATATACGCTGGTCTGTTCAGTGAGCGTGCTTTTGTGATAAGACTAGTTTAGCAAAAGCCATATTTACTTCCACTTCATTTAAGTTTATCATGCCACCGACCACTGACACATTTTTCCTTATCCACACCTGATAGTTATGCTCAGTAACTCTACAACGTTTATCTCGATGCTAAATTGCTGCTGAGATAATTTTCTCATTAACGCTAAGTGAAAATTAGTTTTGAAGCAATTTCTCAAAATGTATGTAAATTAATTGTACGTCTTCCTGCATATCTTTCTCGCCTTACTTTGTGCAGTGCTGATCTTTGTTGCTTTACTTCGTATTTTGAATAATAATTATAATAATTTCGGAAATAATATTAGTTTGATTATAATAATTTAACTTAATTGTAATTTTATTCTTTGATTTTATTAATAATTATACATGTTTCTATAGTAATAATGGTCTTTATGGAGGAAAATATTTTCACTAAAATTTGTAAGTGAAATGACAAAATCATAGATGGCTTCGCACAATTAATCGTACTGGAATTTTCCCTGTTTAAAGGAAAAAATCGATCCAAATATATACCATATTTTTTTACAGCAGAAATGCAGTTGTGTGATTTTCAGGTACTCAGTAAATTGTCTTTATTATATACACTCAAGTACTGTGAGATCTTGTTGATGTGACTTCCATGTCTTAATTTCTTCAATAAACTCATGCTCGTCTCATGCTCGTTTCACGCTCGTCTCATGCTCGTCTCATGTAGTTCATTTCACATACTCGTTTCATGCTAGTCTCATGCTCGTTTTATGCTCGTCTCATGCTCGTCTCATACACGTCTCATGCTCGTCTTATATAGTTCATTTCTCATGCTCATCTTATACTTGTCTCATGCTCGTTTCATTCTCGTCTTATGCTTGTCTCATACTCGTCTCATGCTCGTCTCATGATCGTCTCATGCTCGTTTCATGCTCGTCTCATCGTCTTGAGTCGCTGAGGTGTTGTGTAGCTCGGTGCCTCCACCGACAACACGGACGCTTGTTGAGCATAATTGCGTTCGAGTTATTCTACGCCTTTGTTGGTGGCAGCAAGCAGCTCTGTGGGAGCGTCAGTCTTCATGTTGTCGGCAGCGAACAGCTCTGTGGTAGCGTCAGTCTTGATGTTGGTGGCAGTAAGCAGCTCTGTGGGAGC
>VCRD01010948.1:0-11439 GCA_006783055.1 Trinorchestia longiramus | reverse complement strand
GTTTTTCATCCGTCGACTGGATGTCGGCCCAATTGTATCCTTCTGGTAGCCAAAAAGAAGGACTCCAGAGCCAAGACTCAAAGCCCCGGCCCCACTCCATTGCCTGAAATTAAAAGAGAGGCTTAATTCTTCAGTTCAGAAGCGCACAAAATTAAATTGTCATCGCAAGTACAATTAACTGAGAATGGGGGACATGCGTGTACAGAGCACAGTAATGATTCAGAAGTGATACATTCGTCAGTTTCCTTTTAAAAGCAAAAACCTAAAATATCTTAGGATCAGTAATGTGAATCACACAGTATATATGTACGTAGCTAGGAACTTTACCTCCTTTCAGATAGCCTAAATAAAAATCCGTGCACTACTAGAAATAGAGTGTACGCCTAACTTCTCTTTCCTTTTTATTCTAATTTTTCCTTTCTTAAATTAGATAGCCATTTGACTCTGTACAGGTACACGACAATACACATGTCGTAGAGAATGAGGGGCAAAGCTGTTCAGGTTTGAATGTATGGAGAAGCATGCAGTTCCTGCGCACAGAAGTCACTGATCTGTACTGTGGAACGTTGAAATACGTCTACCGATGCGTTAAGCGTTAAAATATATCTACTGATACTTCATTTGTTTGAGCTGCGTGGGAACGTAGAGGCGTTAGGGAACGCAGAGCATTCCTTCAGTACAGCGATAAGTGACTTTGATGCCTCAGATAGCACAGTATCCTTAAAAAATATCAATTTAGCCAATTAAGTCACTTTGATTCCCCTCCATAAGTTACTCTAAGTCACTATGACTCACTAGAAGTCATTATAAGTTACTATAAGTCACTATAAGCCACTTTAAGTCATTATAAGTCACTGTAAGTCATTTTAAGTCACTATAAGTCACTGAGTAACCATAAGTCCCGATTAATCACTATCAGTAACTATAAGTTACTACAAGTCAATATAAGTGACCATAAGGCCCTACAACTTACTATAAGTCATTATAAGTCATTACACGTCAGTATAAAACACAGTAGGTTTCTATAGGTCAATAAAAGACTTCAATTTAGAATGAACAGTCATTTTTGAACGTATTATGCCTCGCTCAAACCATGTTTAAAGATTAAACTGTGAAAAAATAAACATTTTGTGACAGTCTATTTATTTCTGAAACTTCATGAAGTATAAGCATAAAACTAGGCATGCAGAGTACGTGAAAAATAATGGTTAAGCAAAATAAAATTAGATAAATCCCATACATACAAGGGCTCTTTTTTATTTTTCCTCCTTCAAAAGATTGAACCAAGAGCAACGGTAGCGCCAAATTTAACTTATACACCACTTTTGAAAGTAGAAAATCTAAGAAACATTTCTGCTCTTAGAAAGTTATTAAATCTATTTACCTACTTATGTAACAAACAGTAAATCTCTAACTCTTTCCATCTGTGTGTGTTCGTCCCATTACTTCCTTTCTATAACTGAAGAAAAATTAGTGAACTTTAATCAGAACAGGTATATATGAATTATAAGCATTCTATTGTGTATAACAATAACGGCGGATTTCTATAAAATGTCACTTTTTCTTTCCTGTTACTGGTTTTTTCTCCTACACGGCCATGTTATCGGTATATAAGATACAGAATGGAGTTATGTAAATACTCATGAAAAATAATCAGGTTCTGATAGTACTACGGGTAAAACTGAGAGATGTCTTTTATTTCATAGTTCCTCAATTTAATCACTTTCAAACCGTGGAATTTTCACGGATACTAGCTTGCCCATATTATCGCTACATAAGATACAGCATGGAAATTCTGTATATATTCAGGTAAGATGTTCATTTGAAACAAAATAATTCATCGTAAATTTTCAATACATTCGTCTCTATAATAATTTCAAATTAGTTAAATCTAAACCGTGGACTTTCCACGGGAACTATCTGGTACTGTTTAATAAAGGCCAACGTGTATTTATATTGTAAATAAATATATTTCCTGTTCTCTCTTGTTGAGTTAGAAAGAGGAAATTAATTTCAAACAAGCCAATACTATAGAGCCGAAATAAAGTGTTTATCTTAAGCTAAGTATTGACTTCTCAATGGAACGGGTATACGTATACATATAGTAAGAATTGTGATGTGAATACCAGGGACCCAGGATTACCATGAAACTAGGTACTTCCAGGGGAAAATCCACAGTTTAGATTTGACTAAATTGAAATTGTTATAAAGACGATTGTATTAAAGATTTACGACGAATTATTGTGTTGTAAATGAATATTTTTCATACACATTACTTTCACTTTGTACCTTATCTACCGATAACCCGGCCTTGATAGTACCCGTGAAAATTCCACGGTTTTAAAATGATAAAATTACAGATCTATGAAATAAAATGCATTTTCCAGTGTACCCATTGTACTATCAGAACTTGTATATTTTTCGTAAATGTAGACAGAACTTCTATTCTGTCCCATATCTATTGATAACATGGTCGTGTAGAAGAAGAAGGCAAATATCTAACGAAAAAAATGTTGTATGTCATAGTAATCAGGCGCTTCTGGTATCCACAAACAGTGCTTATAATACATGTATACCCATTCTGATTTCAGCTTAATAACTGTTTTCAGGAATAGATTGGAAGATATGGAACGGACACGCACAGACAGAGAGAGACAGAGAAAGATGGAGATACGCTGTGGATTATACAGGGTGGCCCATGAGTAAGGTACCTTTTTAAAATTATTATAGCTATAAAACTTAAAATAGCAAAGAGATTTGGTTAATTCAGAATGAAAGAAGAAATTTCAAAAAATTAATATACATTTATAAATGAAACAATAAAATACGTTTAACTATGGAATACGATATCTTTTAAATGACCTCCATCATTAGGCAAACAATGGTGGGCTCTTTCAACTGTGTTGTTCATTACTTTCCTTAATATCTCTGGTGAAATGTCATTGATCTCTTGAATGATGTTTAATTTCAATTACTGTGAAGCATCAGGCATTTCATTGTCAACGTTTTCCTTTAAGTGTCCCCAGAGAAAGAAATCAGGAGCACTTAGATCTGGAGATCGAGGCCGCCACGGTATATCACTAAAACGAGAAATTATTCTGTTTGGAAAAATTGCTTTTAACATTTGCATTGTTTCTTTCGCTGTGTGCGCTGTAGCTCCATCTTGATGGAAAAAAGTAATCTCTGTGTAATTATCTCCAATTTCAGGTATCAAATATTTATGAATCATCTGTCTTTACAGGTTTCCATTAACACAAATTGCATCACCATTAGCATATTCACAAAAAATATGGTCCAATGATCCACGAAGACATGATGATCCAGCATACTGTTACTTTAGCTGAGTGAAATGAACGTTCATGAATTTCTTTTGGATTTTCTGAAGCCCAGAATCTGCAATTTTGCTTATCAACAAAACCATTGAAATGAAAATGTGCCTCATCAGTCATTATTAAGTTCTTTACAAAGTTTTCATTTTCTGCAAGCTGCAGGCTATTCGCAAAATCTAATCGCTATTGATAATAATTAATCCTAATTATTTAACAAATTAATTAATTAAGTAATCCTATTTTTCCTCTGAACTGCAGTAACCGAACAATTACATCGGAAGTAAAGTTCCTCTATTTTTGCTCTTTGTTCCATTGGGTAGCGATTCATTTTGAGGAGTGGATTTTATGAATTTTTTGAGCAAGATGTGATTGTCGGTAGACCTAATATGCTGGTATAAAACTTTGAAATCTCCTCATTCATTTTGAATTAACTAAATATCTTTACCATTTGTAGTTTTATAGCTATAATAGTTTTAAAAAGGTACCTTACTTATGGGCCACCCTGTATATGTAGAATATGTGATATTTTCCATTATTAACCTTCCTCCTCTTCAATATGGAAACTCTTTATGAAAGGCATCGTCGACTGGAAAATAGAAAATTAATTAATTAATTAAAAAGGCGTGAATCTTTTGCATGCAGGTGCACTAGTAGGTATAAATCCCCTTCGTTTCCTTACGTCATGACTGCCTGGGAGGGCTTCGATGGGGGAAATAGGGGTCAGGGTTAAGTCCTCCACTGGGTTTTTGATCCCTTCCATGCCTGCTTGTAGGTCTCTGTTTGTTTATAGGTCACTTTTTGCTGTTGAAATTACCGTAAAAACAATCCTTTTTGAATTTTGTGCATCGAAATTCCCGAAAAATAAAATTTGTCTGGAAAAAATTAAACATTTTGGTCGTAATTAGGAATCCTGTATCATACAGGGAGCGGAGACATAACTTAATTTTTTCAAAGGAAGTTTCCTTTCAAAAAGAGGAAGTTATGTTGCCGCACCGCGTGGAAGAAGTTTATGAACACACATCAGACAGTAACTCATTATTTTTAATATTCTCACAAATCGACTTGACAGGCACGCAAAGTACGCATTTAGAAAATGAATATGTCTTGGTAACAGTAATTAATTTTACTGTAGAAAATAATTATATAAGATGCAAGGTTTCAACACTAAAGAAATTGTAAAAAAATTATATTTTGGTGCCTTACCTGAGTGAAATTAACACTAGGGTTTTAATTACAAGTTTGTTGCACAAGTTCCTTTTGTACTCTCAATTACACGATTAATTTATTACTTTTTTACTTTATATGTTATACAGTGTATACAAATAGATTGAATAATGAGACACCATTTTTGCACGTAAATTTTTAACTCAAAGCTTCAATCCTAGTATGCTGATTCCTTACTGGATTGAGGTCATTTTTATTCTACGTTATACAAAATTCTTTTTTACGTTCATCACATTGACATGTTTTTGTTTTTCCTTCTGAGAGCTTCATTAAGTGAATGCTAGTATTCGAGTTCTAGAAACATGACTCGTGAAAATTTGTTTTTCTATTTCTATTTCGGAAAATGCGTTGCTGTACGAGCGTATTTGGAATGTGCTTGAAATGTTTCATAAAATGGTGTTAAAAATATATTTTTTAGCAATTAACGACTCTCCCAGAAAATCAATGGAGTTATCATGAACAGCTTTATAGATAAATTCGATGCTGATGAAATTATGATCAAAAACACAAAACTGGCCCAGACTATATGTAAATCCATCGATGCAACTAGTGATGGAACTTCAGGCAAAATCTTTGGAAGCATAATTTCTCTATGAATTATTTTGCTTCCCAGCGTTCGCTAAAAGTATTAAAAAAGATGCTTGACCCATAATGACACATGGAAAAACTCAACTAGGAAGTGTAGACTATCCATGTCTTCATATTATATCATATAGAGAATGCACTCTATATGATATAATATGAACATCAAAATAGTAATTAGCATTTGGAGTGGGGCAACGAATTGAGCTATTAGAACATAAATAGGATAGTCAATGTCGGAGAAAATTATCATTATATTAAAATTTAATGAGACGATTCATATCTCAGAAGGATAGCCTTTTCAATCAGCGTTTTTGCCAGCTCGTGGCAAGTGAGCGCGGCAGTGACGGTGCCGCAATCCAGAGCTTTGGTGTGCACCTCAATCGATCACATGTAAAATGAGAGGGACCATCGACCAGGTTGCGTGCGGAGTCATGGTGATGGAGTTCGAGTTGGACACGAAGATTTGAGGAATCGGAGTGGCAGCTAAACACGATTTCTGGAATCAGAGTTAAATACGATTTCTGGAGTCAGAGTTAAATATGATTTTTGGAGTCAGAGGTAAATACGATTTCTGGAGTCAGATATAAACATTATTTATGAGATCGGAGTCTAATACGATTTATGGAGTTGGAGTCGCAGCTAAAAACGATACATGGAATCGGAGATGAACCTGACTTTTGAAGTCGTATCTAAAAGCGATTTTTGGAGTCAATACTAGAGGTAGACACGTAGATAGCTAGATCATGTTATAAGATTGAACATAAATTATTCTTTTTGATAACCTGATCATGCTGAAAGCTTGCATTATAGTTGCTACAGCAGCCGTCGCATGAGATTGCAGCGAGGACAAAACATTGTGATCCATATAGAGTGTGACTTAGCATTGCGTGCTGAAGTTGTCAGGTGTTCTTGCTGCAGTTGTCAGGTGTTCTTGCTGCAGTTGTCAGGTGTTCTTGCTGCAGTTGTCAGGTGTTCTTCCTGCAGTTGTCAGGTGTTCTTGCTGAAGTTGTCAGGTGTTCTTCCTGCAGTTGTCAAGTGTTCTTGCTGCAGTTGTTAGGTGTTCTTGCTGCAGTTGTCAGGTCTCTTTTCTGAAGTTGTCAGGTCTTCTAGCTGCAGTTGTCAGGTCTCCTTGCTGTAGTTGTCAGGTGTTCTTGCTGCAGTTCATTGAAGCAATCGACTAGACGCAATCAAGCAATGCACACAAGGTACGACTGCACTCAGTCTCGTATTCATCATACCTCACTATTCACTATGAACTCTAAGGGAAGATTCATGTAAGATAACTAGTGTAGCAAGTGACTGTGAATACTGAACACAATGGCGAGCATTATTAAGTTTAAGCCTACACTTACGACTATGCTCAATAAAATTACAGCCAGTTATTAAGTTAGATTGCGTTAGGTGGGTAGGTTGTGTGCTTTGTTTGTAGGTTGGTTATTCGTTTGATTACTTCGTTCTTTGTTTGGTTGGTCGGTCGATAGGCTGGATGGTTGATTGTTTGGTTTATTAGCTAGTTGTTTGATTGGTTGTCTGGGGCAACAATTTAGAGTTTGGTGTTTAGTCTTATAATCGCTATTTCGTTACTTGTGTCACAAATGTGACTAAACTCAGAGTATTTTGAACCTTCTTATTGTCCTATATTGACTCGTCAATTAACTGCTGGCTTTCTTGCACATTAAGTCAGGTCGTATAATGGAATGTTTTATTCGTTACTTGGGTTCTATTTGTCATAATTATGTTCTTATTTGTAGGGGCCTCGTGCGTGCTACTGTCAGGTATTATAAATGGCACATTTTGCAAACTGTTTATCAGGAATCTAATATGCTACAGTATTTTTTTGTTTAGACCTTGTGTCTTATCCATGTGTTTGAATTCGTCAACAATATTTCAGAGACACTAATGTTGAACGATATTATTGAAACCAGAAAATATTATTAGAACATACTGTCATTTTAAAAATGGTCAAAATTAAATGCTAGCAGTTTAAAAATGATCATTTTATGATTGTTTTATCATAATCCAATTGTGTAGTCTTCGTTTGTTATTTAAGACTCGTACTTTTACTCATAACTCAAACGTCGGTTTTGAGAGGCAGTTTTCACCGCACGTTTAATGCTAAGTCGTATTTTTGGACTCAACCTGCAAGGAAAATGCTACATTAAATAGAAATTTCTTATACGTAACCTCAGGCAGGCCAAACAAATGATCTGTCTGTCACGTCGCACCAAGTCACTTCCTGCATTCACGCTACACCAGGACAAATTTTATGAGATCTCATGCATACACTTGAAATATCTCACAATCATTCAATGCTCTTAAATCAAACCCATTCATTCATTTATTCATTCATTCATTTATTCATTCAATCAATCATTCCTTCATTCATTCATTTGATCATTCATTCATTCATGCATTCATTTAGTCATCCATTCAGTAATTCTTTCATTTGAACCAACCTTTCATTCATTAATTATTGAATCATCTGAACTATTTATTCACCTATTCTATATTTCTGTATTTATTTATTTTCATCCACTATTCACAAAACTTGGAGCTCTAATCCTTGTTCTGAGAAGTCCAACTGGCGCCACGTTATTGCTGAGTGCATGAATAGGTGATGTGTTCAGGTGCATGAATAGGTGATGTGTTCAGGTGCATGAATAGGTGATGTGTTCAAGTGCATGAATAGGTGATGTGTTCAGGTGCATGAATAGGTGATGTGTTCAGGTGCATGAATAGGTGATGTATTCAGGTGCATGAATAGGTGATGTGTTCAGGTGCATGAATAGGTGATGTGTTCAGGAGCATGAATAGGTGATGTGTTCAGGTGCATGAATAGGTGATGTGGTCAGGTGCATGAATTGGTGATGCAGTCAGCTGTATGAATACATCATGAATTTGATTCCCTAATTCTCTCCTATTCCTATTTCACGTATCTACTACACGTAACTGTGCAGTGTGTGTCATGATAATGATAATAAGAAGAAAATAAATAATAATAATAGTAATAATTAAATAATCACGATAATAATAATATCTTATAATAAAACAGTCAGTAATAATAATAATTCAGAAAGTATGATTTACATAATTAGTATTGAAGCACTTGTAAAGATGACCTTTAATGGACCACCAAAGAGCGTCGTGACGTATAGCAGTCAGGTCTCTTGATTTCATCAATAATCAGCAAGGAGAAGTATTTCAAGTTCTGTGATTATTTATCCCTTTACTGCCCAAATTTCTGTGTTTTAAATAAAAAAAATTTACCTACTACTACCGCCTACTGACTGCGTGGGTGCTGAAACTTTGGTTGATTTTTTCCTACAATCTAATGAACTGGAAGCTTCGGTCCATCGGAGTTTCAGACGATATGCTGTGATATTTTATATACAAGAAATTTTTATTTTTTAATGGACGAATTCGTCCAGTTGGGCAGTAAAGGGTTATGTATATCTAGCAATACTTACCTACCAATGATTGCCTAAGAATATTTAGGTAATATTGTTTATTATTATGAAATCATAACAATAATTACCTAATAACATTTATTTTATAGAATATATTTAATATTGTTAGCCTAATAACACATTTTATTATATTTAACTATAATATTTGTTTAATAATAGTAGCTTAATATTATATATCTAATAATTTTAACTTAATAATATATAACTTATAAGATTTACGTGATAAAATCGTCTTAATTTCGTTTACAGAAAAACAAGATTATAATGAATAGAAGAATAAAAATGATGATGTACTATTATATACACTATTATACGTACTAATATCTGTACTATTATGTGCACTATTACGTGCATTATTGTGTGTACCTACATGCATACAATTTTGTGTAGAATTATGTGCACAATTATGTGTACAACTAGTGCCGATCGTTATGAGAACAGCCTACGTGGCAGTATGCAGCAAGACTACATAACAGTATGCATTGGGATGTCATCAGCAGGAGAATATCATGTGTACCACCCAGGCAGAGGGATGTTCTCAGTCCTCTCGCTTGCGGGCCCTAGCAGATTTACTCATACACTGTGAATATAAGCCCACGTGTAGGCCCATACAGGATAGTTTTTGTTGAAGCAAATGCCTATTTTAGCTGTCTAGAATCCTTGCATGTGTCGGACCACAGCCTGCATACATTCCTGTGCCAACATACCGCCAACATAACGAAATCGTACCGCCAACATACCGCCAACATACCACCAACATACCACCAACATACCACCAACATATCGCCAACTTATCGTCAACATATCGCCAACATACCATTCATACAACGCTTGCACAGCAACACTCAAAACAATACATGGATAAGACGCTAAATAAAGTTTAAAAATTTATTCCTTGGCTGAGGGAGAGTGTCAAGTACCCTCTTCGAATAGGCAAGAAACGTCGACTATGACGAACTAACACTCCTCTATGTAAACCAGACACACTGGAGTCTATGTAAACCAGACGCACTGGAGTCTATGTAAACCAGACGCACTGGAGTCTATGTAAACCAGACAAACTGGGGTACTTGTAAAATAAATACACTGGAGTCTCTGGGGTTTTACTTAGAAGACACACTACCGTGAAGTGTGTCCGGACAAAAAGAATGCCTTCAGCACCAGCACATATCTTTTCCATACTAATGACCTCCAAATTAACTGAGCCCATTTCATTGAGGCTGGAGACTACGTCGTCGTCCTTATCTTGAGGCTCCTATCTTGTGTATGTGATAACTCATACAAGTGCGACACACCTTATGGAGTCTATGTACACCAGGGCAAGTGGTTCGAATCGAGGTGTTGTAAAAACACGGGCATATCTGGGCCCTAGTGTTTGCAACACTCCTCATAGCTGAAGCAACACTGTGTGGACAAAGAGCTGCCAAAAAAACTCATGTACACTCCAGCATCTGCAACACGTTTTGCAGAAATATCTAGAACACAGAGATTCCTCCCGCTGATAAGTCTGTAGCATATGACATGTCTTTTCTACCTCCAATTTCTTTCACACGTGAGTCTGATGACATCTGCAGCACGAGCGTGATTCTACACACAGCTACTTTGATACAAACGTACACTTTATTCTATACAAATATTCACTGACCAAAGTACATGTACCTGCACACACGTACACGGCTTAAGTATCACCCTATATTAACACGCACTACATGCACAAGAGCCAGGCGTAAGTGTGATCCACAAACCAGCCAGACTCTGAAATCTTATCTCTGATAGCACACCCATGTTCCTTGTGCTCACACTTGATAAAACAACAATCGCTTTATAGTCATCCCTTGATGAGCCAACAGCCGCTTTATTGTCATCCTTTGATGAGACAACAGTCGTTTTATGGTCATCCTTTGATGAGACAACACTGCTTTTATGGTCATCCTGTCAGAAAACTCTATGCTCATCATTTTACAAATTCAAATTTTTTTATCCACATCTTCCGATGAAAAACTACGAAGTCACTTTATAGTTATTTTTTACACATGAGCCTCTGGCCCACCAATACTGTCAATCTTCCCCCATTTATGTCAATATTTCCCCATCATTGTCAATATTGTATCAACTTCCAGCACAAACTTAGTACCTTTAAGAAAATATAGCAGCAACATAACATCAACACAACACCAATACAACACCAATATAGCACCAGCATAGCACCAACATATCAGCAACTCAACACCAACATAGCACGACAAGAATATCGACATAACCCCGACATAACACCAAAATAACACCTAGATGGTACCAACAACATCTACAGAACACCAACGTAGTATCAACAAAACACCAGAATAACACCAACATAACTCCAACAGAACACTAACAAAACACCAACTTAACACCAACAGAGCACAAACACAACACTAACATAACACTTATTTAACACCAACATAACACCTACACAGGTAGTCACAACACTGACATAACTCTGATACAACACCAGCATAACACCAACACAGCGGTCGTCACAACACCTACATAACTCTGATATAACACCAACATAACACCAACACAGCGCTAGTCACCACACCTACATAACTCTGATATAACACCAGCATAACACCAACACAGCGCTAGTCACCACACCTACATAACTCTGATATAACACCAACATAACACCAACACAGCGCTAGTCACCACACCTACATAACTCTGATATAACACCAGCATAACACCAACACAGCGCTATTCACAACACCTACATAACTCTGATATAACACCAACATAACACCAACACAGCGCTATTCACAACACCTACATAACTCTGATAGAACACCAACATA
>VCRD01010946.1:0-11440 GCA_006783055.1 Trinorchestia longiramus | reverse complement strand
GAGAGAGAGAGAGAGACGTCGTAAATTGTAGGAATCCAAACCTGCTGACATGAATGATACACAATGCATTAATGAAGCCCAACACAAGAAGGGTACAAAAACAATTAATGAGCTTAACATTTACTGGAAAACTCACGGAAAAACACATGAAAAACATGAAAATTGTCACGAAGTCAATGTAATTTAACTCTTAAAATTAATCACTTCTACTCATAATAATTAATTAGATCGTACACTCCCGAATGGTTGCAGAATAAACACTATTTCTTTAGCGACACATCCTAAATACACGCGAACACTTCAAACGACGCTGAGAATACTCCAATCGTATCATTTAAGATCACTCTTCATATTTGACCAAAATGCTCTCATGAATTAATAATCACTGCAGTCCCATTAACAAAATGCAGTGACAAAACAATCATTATTGAGTATTCAGTTCAAAGAACTTCGCAGCACGGACGCACACACTATCTGCACACACGCTTAGCAGCCCTACACGCCGCGCAGGGCACCGTATTGTTTATACTATGTATGTGCAGGCTTATCCCGCTGGTTTCCAAACTCCACTGTGTTTAAAGGGGCACAAGTTAAAGTTGTATTAATTGATATTTTCACTTGGTTCCTGTTGTCGATACTCCGAAGTGATCACGTAGACATTATATCCAAACTGGTGGGGAAGTTCCGAGCCTTCCGAATTAATTACTGGGGAGCCCTTCCCAAGTTCATGTGAACATTTACAAGTATGCAATTATCCCTAGAAGTAGTAGTCGTAGTAGATGTAGATGTTCCGATAGATTCTGACAGCTTCCGTTAGATTCTGATCCTGATCCTGATCAATCCCGTAAATCCCCTAGATCCCGTAAATCTCTCCTTAAAATGAAAAAAAGTCCTCCGTAAGTGCATGCCTTCATAGAGGTGTCCTACTACGCTTATGCTTTGATAGAGGTGCCCCATTACGTTTATTTGTGTTTCCTATCCC
Organism: Trinorchestia longiramus; assembly: GCA_006783055.1. Lineage (NCBI taxonomy): Eukaryota > Metazoa > Arthropoda > Malacostraca > Amphipoda > Talitridae > Trinorchestia > Trinorchestia longiramus. The sequence goes on along the minus strand of VCRD01010946.1, from coordinate 10,458 downwards.
AGAAGTAGTCCTACCTTCCACCGATGCTTCTGTATTTTGCTTGTTGTTGCTTCGACGTCGATCGCTCGCCTAGCTTGTAGACGCCCCTGTAGAATCGTTGTCGCTCCTAGTACTGTCGCTCACACTTATGAAGCCTTGCTATATTGACCACCTTGATTTCCTGACTGCTGCTTATATAATCCGTTGGTTGTTTTTTTAGAAACACGCCTCTTGACTTTTAGCCCCTCCTCTCGCATTCAGCCTTGCTGTGATATCGACTGTGTTCATTTTGACCGTTAGTTTCTTCAATGCTTCCAACGTTTTTGAGGCTTTCGTAGGACATATTTCATCTGCTAGACGTTCAGAACTGCTTACATTGCTTGTTTTGCTTATTTTCTGCTGCGTGGCAGCCGTTGGCTTTTAATGGGTCTGAAGCCCAACTGCTCGCATTCCCCAAGTACCTGTTCACTTTCACACATCCCTACACATTAACACACCGTTCCACATCACTATACTTTATCGATACTATCACCATATCACTACACTATCACATCTGCTATGGTATCAAAATTGTAAATATACAAAAAAACTGAAATTGTAGGTACTAATTATACACATGTATGAAATATTCTCAAAGATTAAGCATATAGTGAAATTCTCATGTAGCTAATTAAAACTTGAACACGTGTAGAGGTTTAGTTGCATTTTGTGAATCAGTAAAGCAGGCATTAAAGACTGCACTGATCTCGATATATTATTGTTGTTGTTTGCCCAGCGGGTGATCCTGGGGGGACTCAGGGGTGCTAGGGAGGCTTGAGTGGGGCGGGTAGGTGGGTGAAAGTAGATTGAGAGTGAAGGGACGCTGGAGAGGAAGGCTGCCGTGGACCCTGGGTTTAACCAGAGGTCCAAGGGGGTAAGGTAGGTGAGGGTGTCGTTGCAGCTGAAAAGGTGGCTGGTGGTCTGGTCCACGGCGCCGCAGGCAGGACACGTGGGGTTCTGCGCTGCTCCTATTCGGGCCTGGTAAGAGTTCAGTGCTCTGCTGTGGCCCGTTCGGAGTTGGGATAGTGGAGTGCGAGTGGACCTCGGAAAAGATCATTCATGTTCAGGAATAGGAGGGAAGACAGTTGGAGGACCCTGTTGAGGCCCGCTACAGAGATGGCCTGCTGAACTGCTGAGAAGTGCAAGGAGTTTAGGGATTGTCTTTTGGTAGAAGGAAAGCAGTCTCCGTTTGGAGAGAGCAGGTGATTTATGGAGGTTAGGAAGCGGGGTTAGAGGGTATGTTTCATGTTTCGAGGGCCGGAGCCGAAGGGTTGGTGACTGTTAAGTAGTTGGAGTGGTGAGGGCGGAGGAAACTAAGGAGGTACTCGGAGCAAAGGAGGGAGAGATGGTCGGCTACAGAGAGGATTCCCGTCTCCCTGTGAAGGTGCAAGACGGAAGCAATTTTGTGGGATCCGGTGGTCATTCGAAATGCGGCGTTCTGGATTGTTTGGAGTTTCGCTATAGATGAAGGGGGAAGCGTTATGGAACCAGATGGGAGCTGCGTAAGTGACTATTGAGCTGATGAGAACCTTGTATTTGACAGTAATGGTTTCCTTTCCTTGGCCCCAGTAGGAACCAGTGGGGGCTTTTAGGATGTTTAACCTGTGCCGGGCCCTCTCACAGACTGTGTTTATGTGAAGGGTAAAAGTGAAATGGGAGTGAAAAGTAATTCTCAGGACTTTGATGGAACGACAGTGCGTCAAGTCAGTCCCCTCCCAGGTGACATGAGGGTTGGTACGGGATTGGTGGATGTCAGGAGTGAAGAGGGAGGATTGGGATTTGGCTATTTATACTGCGAGGCACTTTCGTTGGGCCCATTTAGCGACGTCAGAGGAATGTGCGGAGAGGATAGCAGAGGTGTCAGGGATTTTTATTATTGTTGCTAGTACTGTGAAGTCATCAGCGTATGAGGTAGTGGGAGGTGCAGTGGAAGAGTAATTGAAGACAATAGGTATAAGAGTGATGGGGAGACAACAGAACCCTGGGGGACACCTGCTAGGACGGGCTCAGAGGAGGAGAGGTGGTGGTTGTAGGAGCATTTGGCTAATCTCCTCTTAAGGTAGCAGACCAGCCAGCGAACTATGTGGTTGTTGAAAGGAAGAGAGGAGATTTGGGAGATGAGTTCATGGTGGGAGATGGTGTTGAAACCTTTGGGGAAGTCTATGGCCATAATAGTTGTGCGGAGAGGAGGACGGTGCTGGTTGAAGCCCGCAGCTATTGTGTGCCTTCGGGGAAGTACATAGAGCAGAGGTGGTGGAGTGAAGGGGTGGAAACCGTGTTGAGTGTCAGAGAGAGGGATACCTGCCGTCAGTTGCGGTAGGAGCAAACGTTACAGTACTTTGGTCGCAGGACAGAGGAGTGAAATGGGAGGTAAGAAGAGCAGAGTGAGGGTAGCTTGCAAGGTTTGAGGATAGTGATGATAATGACTGTTTTCCAAATGGAAGGGATAGGGGCGTGGGAGAGGGAGAGGTTGAAGGTGTTGGTGAGATAGGTTATGCCTGAGGGGCGGAGGTGGCGGATGTGGAGTGTGGTGAGGTTGTCTGGACCGCCTGCGGTGGAAGTGCCGCACTTTCTGATGGCCTTCCTGTGTTTGGTCGTCAGTGATAAGAGGGAAGGATGCTCCTACAACCACCACCGTTTATGAATAGATCCAAAGATCTTGCAGGATGATTTGTTACGTCGAAAGTGAAGAACAATTGTGAATTGGTTGCAGAAAGATTGAGCTATAATGGGGTTAGAGGTGGTGACTCGGTTGTGAAAAGTGATGTTTGTTGGGGGTTGACTGTTGGAATTAGCAGAGAGGGGTTTTAGCAGGGACCAGAATTTTGGAGGTGTTTTGTTATAGGTTTTGGGACTGGACTTTGTCAATCCAGGTCTGGCAGGAGTGAGTTGAAATGGCAGAAGTGATGTTGTTGAGGTCGAAGAAGGAGGGGTCTTTGGAAATGAAGGAGCGAAGTAGATCTCATTAGTTAATGAGAGGGATAACAGAAGGGGGAAGTTTGAGATGAAATCTTTCCTGTAGTCACTGGGGATGAAACGATGGGCAGCAGTTTGGGAGGTGAGGCGGACGAAAGCCTCTCCTTGTGTGCAGAAGGAGCGTAGTGGGGCATAACGGAAGATCTCTTCAGTGTAAAGGGTGAAGGCTTCCCAATTAGCTTTGTAGAAGTTAGTGAAAATCCTGCGGGGAGGATGTTAGAGCGGGTTGGTTGGTGGGGAGGGAAATCCCAATGGGAAAATGGTCAGAGTTCAGGCGAGTGAGGGATGTCCAGGTGGTTTCCAGGGCTAGATGGTTACTGATGATGGTGAGATCAGGGGAGGAAAGATTTACGTTAGAAGGGAGACGGGTGGTGGAATCGTGATTTACGAGGATGAGGGGACTGGAGTCAATGGCACTGATTATTAGGGGCATCAGCATAATCAGTGCCACTGATTCCAGTACCCTCATTCTCTTAAATCAAAATTCCCTCACCCCACTGCAGCCATGTCGTCGTTTGTTAATGAGAACCAATCAGGGTTATGAGCGTTGAAATCGCCCATTATGATTATATTCACGTCTGTTTGATGGTTGAAGAAGTGGAAATTGTCGGGGGAATAAGCAAGAGGGCAGGAGGTTGGAGGGGGTGTAGGGCCGCTAAAATATCGTGATTATTTTAGTATTAAATATTATTAGACCTAGTAATATTTTACAGTAAATCTTTATACTTATTTCGCGCCACTTGTGATTGTTTTTTAGTCTAAATTTAATCATGTTCGTAACTTCAAATTCTAACTCTCGTCGTTTATAGAAGAGTGTAGTCAACCACAGGTTCTCAAACCAAACGCCCGTCAGTCCGTCCATAACCATTATCCAGTGAACAAGTGTATTCGTGCTTTCAGTCTCTCTGACGGGTAAATTTCTATTGACGGTTGTTAGGAAGTTTGGCGCTTCACTTAATTACTAGTTATTCCTTAAACTTATCATTTTAGCCCGGCTTAAGCGTTCCTCTGTAGGTTTAGCAGTTTGTGTAATTCTGGTGATTGTTTTTCGGTAATTCGACGGATTTCTCGTCGTAAATTATTCCACAATACGGTAAATATTTTACCTAGTGTCTGCAGTATTCGTATTGTTGAGATTTGAGTTTATCACGTAGCCTGTAATGCAAAATGAATTATTAGGGTTTCCCTTTTATAGCCTTAAGTAACAGTTCTAGCCAAGATTTCCTTTTGCGAAACAATGAGTTAATTGACAGCTAAAATGTACACCGAAATCTCCTTCCAGGTAGTCACGTTTCATTCGAATAGTTTTGTTTGTATTTGAAGAAGTAGTGGTGTAGTATACATCGAATAATAACAATTGCGTCAGGCAGTAAATATCGCTGGCAAGTTCCGTATCACACGAGTCTCTACGCTCAAGTATTTTATGATGGGCACACTAAAAGATCGACCAGCCGTTTTGATACGGTGATTAAATCCCACAGCCTCGGGGAGAAGCTGCTTATAGACATCTAATGTTGTATTTCTTTAACCGCCAGCTAATTAGGTGCGATGCCTCAGTGTTTGACTCGGCGGTTGTCGTATAATACTGTATCAGGATATTAACACTTCTGCTTAATTTTGTATTCATTTCGAGTTACTTAATAGTCCTTGTTCGGACAGGTCTCGGTTTACGGACTGCAAGCTCTCAATTTCGATCTTCGATCTTGGCCTTAACTTCTACTCTGAGTTTGATCGTGTTCAATAATAAATCCGCAAACAACGAAGTCGACTGTATCACTTTCCCTCGAAGAACATCACCCACAAAATTATTACAACAGAAAAATAATACGTTCCTTAAAGTGGTGACTCTAACACGTACCCCTAAAGTGGTAACCCCTAAAATGGTTCGTTCCCCAAAGAGGTATGTATATATTGTAAAGTCTGTAGGGGCTAATATCTGATGAGGTAGTGATTATTTGGTGTTCTATTGTGTCATCACCTTGGAAGACATGATCAGAGGGGAGTAAGGAGTAAGGGATGGAATGGTGTATGAGAAAAGCCAGGCTGCCACCGCCAGCCCGCCTGCCCTGCGGTCTGTCTAACGGACGAAGGAATAGGAGGGAAAAGAGTGAGGTTTTGAGGAGAGAGTTTTGTTTCCTGGATAGCGGCTATGAGGAGACAGTGAGTTCACATGAAGTGGGTGAGTTCAGAAGAGTAATGCTGGAGACCGTTGTAGTTATATTGTAGTAGGGGGAATGAGTTGGGAGGAGGGGGGATTGGTGATGGAGTGGGTAGGGGGAGATGACCGAGGGGGAGAGGGGTTTGGGGCAGGGGTGGGAGGTAGACTAAGGATTGGGTTGGGTGGGGTGTCTCTGGCTCCCCGCGAGGTAGAGGCCTGGGGTAGACCATGCATAGCAGGACGGACAACACTAGGGAGGGATGTAGAGAGCATCCGAGTCCAGGCGAGAGCAGCGCCGGTGGACCTAGTGATGGCAACAGGTGCACAGGAATGAGATTCCCTTCTCAGTAACCCGGCAGGAGCACACAAAGAAAAAAAGGCAGGGGGATGTGAGCTCTGGGGGCCAGGGCTAGGTGGACCCCGCCCTTTAACAAGAGAGACTCGATAGTAGATGGGTCAGGGGGGGAGAGGGGGTAGCGGCGCCACTCATGTTGGTGACGCCGCCAGATCGAAAAAACGGAAGCTGCAGACAGAGGGGCACATGAGCCCCGGAACCCGCCAGGAGGGTTTCGCCAGTGCTTAGCCCGCTGATGCAGGATACTTCCACCATGAAGAGGCCCGGACATCGGAAGTCTGATCTCGATATCGTCAATTACATCCCAGTAGTTGTGACAACAATACCCGATTGTAGATTACCACGAGAAACAGATAAAATCCACAGAGCTTCTTCTATTTTATAGTTGCCTGCACTGGTAAGATGTAATGTAATTTCACATTCAGTCATGACGTCGATCCTTTTGCTTATGGGGCTGTGGATTGTAGTGTCTTTAATCACCGTCTGGTACACAGCTGTAGATGGAACAAGTGCAGCTGCAAACTGCTGAAGTAGAAGTAGTTTCATCCGTAGTGTGTCAATCACTTACGATGTGTTTAGAGAAAATCTACAATACCGGCTGAAAATTGTTTGGAAATTTACTTTCTTATATGGGAAACTATTTTGTTACAATAACCAAATAACATAACAATGATATTGTTTACAAAAAAAAATTACACCACAACCTTGGTTTGAAGGAATAGCACTCTTATGAAGTAGAATTCGAACATTCCATCCAACAATTAGGCATGGGATTAAAATCAGGTGACAGGCTTTGAAGTTTGCCACCAGATAATCTATGAAACCATTTTAACACAGGAGACGTAAGTTTCTCTATGCAGGAGCTCGCAGCTTAGAGGTCTATTGGCTTACCAGTTGATTGGATGACTTCAACATCGTATTTTCAGCAACTGTCGCAGATCAGAGGACTTTAGGTGATAATTTTACGAAACTGTCAGAGCTGTACGATATAAATCACATAAATAAGATATTTTGAACTGATGCAAAAGAACACTTGATTAAAAGCGGAGCGTGGAAAATGCAAGAATGCGAGGCAATAAATAAAATAATATGATAGTTACATGAACATTCTTTCGACTAAAATTACTGATGAACTTCAGCAACGTGAAGAAAAAGTGTTGGCTTGCAAAGTCGTCCTACCGTGTGCCTAAGACACCGAAGGAAACGCCAGTTATGAAGAGATTTCGATTATTTACATTATTAAAACTTTGAGTGAACTCCAATGAATTTAAATGTCATTCGTGCACTTTGTGTGTAGGTGTTTAGTTTGTGTTCTATGATGAGATTATTCAGGTCTCTCCGACTTTTTGCAGTATCTCTTCCGTGACCTCGATACAGTCCGAGCAGATTTAGATTCTCAAACCGCTACAGGTCACAGACTTAGTGGCATGCACATTGCTTTCGCTAGGAGTCACCAATTTCAAATTTTAATTACTACCATAAGTTGAAAAAAATTACGTTCTTAATTTAGTTTTAAACATGTGAGCATAACCAAATTTCTAAAATAATATTGTCAACATGTTAATACTTTAGGTAACCTATGTTTCAGAACATAGTATACTAATCCTTGGTTAGAAAAATTGGCGGTCATATATTATTTTTTAAATTAACGTTAATATACACTTCCTTGTACTTCACACAGTTTTCTATGATTTTAAAGTAAATATTAACTTTGAGTATTTTTTCTCTTATACATAAATATGGACCTTCTTTGCTTCAGGCTCAATGATTTTCCAGTGTATATGGGTAGTACTAATCGTATAGATCACATTGTACACAGTACTTTTGATTCACATTCGTTTGAATTATGAGAATTAATTAACGGTATTTGACACTATTCAACTCGTGCCAGATTTGCAGTTTGCAAAAAATATTTCTACACACTTGTGAGAACAGAAACAATCTTCTGAGCGATTGTTAGGAATAGACACTACTCCAACTAACTTGATGCCCCCAAACCAAATCCTGTCGACTCACTGTTGTTAATTCACTGATTTATTTATATACAAAGTGGTCCGCACTGGCAAATATAACATCAGGCTTGCATTAGGACGGTAAAACCTCAGCAAAGAGAAAAAAGTAATTTTTTCTTCAGTTAACGTTTGATTTGTTGGCACACACTTGATGTATAGCAAATACAACTAGCACATGATCTAGAGAAAATAATGGCAGCACTTGATCTAAAAATATTTAAGAAGTACTTGATATGGGGAAAATAATGGCAGCTCTTGCTCTAAAGAAAATATACTAGCTGAAAAAATTTTACTGATCTTCATTAACTGGCTTATGTCTCCTATTTGAATATATTCCGGCACTTGGAGTAAAACCTGATTAAACTCTTGTACTTGCATAAATTATTTAGTTATTATTTTTATTTATCTTACTCTAGTTTAGGGTAAGGAATTACAGGAAAATCAGTAAGCATGTATAGAAAAGAGTAAATTCAAAGAACTTACAAGTGTTTCTATACAAGAATAAAATCAACGAAGCCAAATATCTCATGGGACAAAGTTGTTCATGTGAAACAAGTCACAACATTTCACAACAGTTTCTTTAGTATCTAGTTGCTTGATCATTTTAGCAATAGACGCGTGAAAATGATTATTATACATCATAAATAGCTTATGAGACTCAGTTCTTTGTGTTTTAGCCTACTTTTCAAATAAAATAGTCCTAATTATTACACATGAGTTTTCTAGTTCTTCTAACCCCAAACGAGAACACGTAATTTGTGAAAAATGGAAATTTTAGCAGCACAAATACTTGTCTGCAGTTAGTGGGATTACTGACCCTCACATAAAGCCTTCAGCTGGTGGCGGGAGGGACCACAACGTCGCTGTACTTCCTAACGCAGCATAATAAAGGCCGTTTGTACAGTTAATTTTTCTTTAAATTAAATATTATTCTGCTTTCGTGCGTAACTGAAATAAAAGCTGTCACGTCACTCAGTAATTGTCGGTTTGTGTCACTCAAACTGAAGGAACAGTTGCAACAGTCACAAAGTTGTCGACAGTCGTAAATATCAGTGAAAAATTAAACAAATTACGAAGACGGCTTTGATTGACATTCTCGTACACGTCGCAGTTTTTCTCTTCCATAGAAACAGGAGGAAAAATATTGAAGCTTTGTATAATTATGACAAAATTGAGCATTCGAGCGTTTGAAATTTTTACGTTGTGTGACTTCACAACTTCATCATGGATTGTATTTATTCTCTGCACCCTAACAATACAGTCGTAGCGTCTGCATTCACTGAGCAAACAATACTTCAGTTTAATAATAGGGTGGAATATTGCAATTTCGAATATCGTCAGTTGTCTTTTACGTCATTTATACGAATGATAAAGAAAAAATACCTAATTTACATGTTTCTCCTTGGAATTTCGATTTATTTATCGGCACAGAGTTACCAAAAAGAGAATTCCTCAATGCTGCAAATTTTATATTCAATATCGGGATGGAAATCACAACCACAAAAGAATTTTCTCATAAGATAGCTTAGTAAATTTTCCCCATCTGTGACACTCAGTCTCTTAAAGCACCGCCTGGCATGTTTTATTTACGAAAATTACACCATTCTAACATCTCATTCCACTTACGTTATATGCAGTGCCACTACAACGTTTTTTGATTTAGTAGGCTTCCTAGTATTTTTGGAATATGTCAGCACAGGAATAGAGTAGAATAATAGAATAGAATGAGCCGATAGGAACGGCCCTTTTGGCCCATTCTTGGGTTGGTACTCAAGTCCCATGTCTTAATTCTAGCCAAGCGATGGTCATAAAATAACCACCGCGGCAGCGATCTTCAAACCCGGGTCTTCTCGCATCGCAAGCGAGTTCGCTCACCAGTCGACCAAGCTGGTGGGAGTAGACCAAGCTGGTGATGAAATACAAAACAATGTCAGGAGATCTACAAGTATTTATAAAATAGGCCAGCGTCGTAGACTTACTAGTCTCTATGGAATATATCAGCTCAGTTTTTATGGAATATGCCAGCACTAACTTTTGTCAGCTACCTTAATTTTTTGTTTTGGAGTTTTTGTCATATCTCTGCAATTCTTCAACAAATCATAATAGAATTAGACATTGTTTTGCATATCAATTAATAATTTTTAATTTTACTCGAACAAGATTTTGTTACTGAAGTAAACATTGAAAAAGATGTATTCGTCATATATTTTAGATTGTGCATGCGGTTGGAAAGCTATAGACAAAAACAATTTGTTTTTTGGAATAGATTTTGGAATATTTTACAAACCCCGGGACTTGATGCGTTCAATGCTGATTTAAACACAGATTTCTCAGTCAGAATGAATTATTAGATATTTTCCATATATGTTCACTCTACAAAGTTTGGTTTGAGTGGCGGACAGGTGTGACGGAGAGGTGTGTGGACAGTCCAACTACGAGGTAGGCAGTTGAGTGCGATGTGCGTTCAAGATCTAGTGGATTCATATATATCTCAGTCCGTGTTTTATTTAAGATAATCACTCTTGAGACAATATGACAAGTTACAACTGGAGCAGAAATATCTGCTAAGGCGGAAAAGTGTATCATTTGATAAACACAGGGGCAATTAAAATTCATTTATTTTCTAGTGACGATACGTAATCGGAAAAACTTCACGTGTAGTTGAAATTTTTGACTGTACTCATTCGCTACATTTAAAAATGATTCACGCACCGTACACAAACGGCCAAAAACTCTTACGGAGAAACTTCAAGACATCTCAAGCTATGAACTTTTTTCCCGTTAAAATTGCCGCAACTTGGAACCAGCTGCCAGAAAACATAGTTTCTGCTGGCACTGTGAACACATTCAAAAATAGTCTCGATAAATTTTGGACTACGAACCCCCCCAGTACTAGGGTAGTGTGGGGGCAAGTCAGACATGGGGGCGACCCGTACAGT
>VCRD01010939.1:0-11450 GCA_006783055.1 Trinorchestia longiramus | reverse complement strand
CTCGTTGGTTGATGAGGGGGATAGCAGAGGGGGAAAAGATTCGGGATGAAATCTTTCCTGCAGCCCCTGGGGATGAAGAGATTGGCAGTAGTTTAGAGGGTGTGACGGATGAAAGCCTCCCCTTGTGTGCAAGAGGAGGGTAGTGGAGCATTACGGAAGATCTCTTCAGTGCGAATGGTGAAGGGTTCCCAGTTTGCTTTGTTGAAATTGGTGAAAGTCGTGCGGGGAGGTTGTTGGAGGGGTTGGTTGGTGGGGAGGGAAATTGCTATGGGGAGATAGTCAGAGTTCAGGCGAGTGTCCATGAGGTTTCCAGGGCTAGATGGAGGCTGGCGATGGTGAGATCGGGAGAGGAAGGATTTCCAAAAATTCCTTGATATTCTTGGCAACATGAGTAATAAACACAGTGTTTTCATTGAAATATCAAGACTTTGGACGAGAGATATCACGGCATATGGAACACACACACGACGGTAGACTACTCTTGAAAGATTCAATGAGACTGTGTCAACATCAAACACTCCAAACTCCCATATGCAAAAATTTTTTCCATGAATGCATACGTATGTGCACAATTGCTTGTGTTTTCTCTATTATATTTGAAAAATAGTATGTATACATATATTTATACATAATTATGTCTTTCCAATTTTGAGGACATTTTAAGTTATTGTTTGAAGCTATAGTACTTTAGAAACATTACTGGGTATAGACATGAAATACATTATAAAATACATATGTACATGCTGTTGAATGAAACCCTGATATTATACCAAAAAATGGATACCATATTTAGAATTAGTACATAAAAATTGGCAACAAAAACACAAGTCAGCAAAAATTGCATCGACCAGTGTAATTTAAAGAAATAATTCTATAACCAATGAATATTTCTCATGAAAATTAATATTCAAACAAGAAACTCTATTTAAAACAGAGGACCAAATAATGCAATGTGCTTTAACTACATAGAAATTCTCACCATGACAATTGATCCTGAGAGAGACTTCTTTGGCTGGGGAACCAACAGGCGATATGATGACAAAAGGTACAGCCAGCATGCCAGGAAGCCAAAGTGGATCAAGTCAAATACAATCAATACCCATTGGTATATGATCATCAGTATGGCTATCATTCTGACAGATTTTATGCTCAATTTTTTCCTAATAATAAGAACTCAAGAGAAAGTCAAGCTTCTTATATAATTACTATCATTTCAATGTTCGATGATTAATAGGAATGTCTTCACACTGAAAGAACACTGCAACATGTCACACACAAAATTTTGCACAGTATGAACAGCATTTTATCTCACCAACAAAGACTTTCTTAGGTGTTAAAACTGAATTAATTTATTTTAGAGCTCTATTTGAAAAATGTGTTTTGATTTAAAAAACGAAGTAAAAACCATTGAAATTAATTTACACGTGAAACTGTGACTGATTTCAATAATGTATTGAAATAAAATACTCGCTATATTATTTATCAGTAACAAAGTTTAGTTAACATAAAATGTGACTTTACACCAAAACCTCCCTGGAGATTGCTTATAAAGCCTGAAGTTGTTGACACAACAATAAACAACACTTTCCCAGCACCACTTCATTCTGCAGTAGAGATATTTGATATTCAAAGTTTGTTTCTTTTGTCACTAGAAATCGTTTCAATACTGTAAGAAATGTTATAAAATTTAATTTATTTGATTTATGTTATAGAACAATTATTTTCTCCCACAGCATCCAAAGAAAGTATTTTTTTATCAAAATTTTAGGTAGACAAGACCTTGGTGATGAAAGAAACTATTATATTTAGGTACACATGGAATATTCAATGGTTTTTAAATTCTTAATACTAACATCTTAAGACTAGTGATCATGTTTCCAGAGCCTGTAGTCCAACTTCTGATGGGAGGTAGTAGGAAGACATTGTGATGATTCATAAATTATGAGAAAATAGTTTTAGTCAGGTCAGTTTACCTAATTACTGCATCACAAGCAGAGAAAATTTGAGAGTTGCCTGGAGATTCATACCATAGAAACCAGAGACCTGGCAGTCCAGGCACAGATCTTCAATCACTCAGCTACAGTGCCAACTGTTTGGTGACTTCTGATTAGTTGTACTCAGCCATTACTTCATCAAATTGAAGGAACATGTGTTCATCTCTCAATATCTATATCGATATAAAACTTATAGTACTGCCCATCATGCACAAAACTAGTGACACTGGTTGTGGCGAATCAGATATGTTGTAGTATTAGTCATCAGATCTGTTATCAAATTCTGGCTAATACATCTAAATAAGTAGAGGTATACTTCCATACCAACTTCAATTGACTCGTCTAGATGAGTCATTATTCTAGTGTCCCTCTACAAAGTTAATTTTTGGAACTTGCCTAAATCCCATGGAAATAAACTCAGAGCTGGGAATTTTTTCTTCTATCTTGTGTTAATTTGGGCATCAAAAACTTGCTCATGTAGCCCCAAGCCAGAATGAAGGTTGAGATTTGGTCTGAACTGCACGATCTGCTGAAAGACTGACTTCAAATGTTTGTATAGTAAAGAGGAGAGCATTTGTTATTGATAAAATTCACAGCAATTAAATCTTGAGTATTTTATTGAATTTATGGAATGTATTCATTCAGCTATTTCAAGTTTTAATTTCAGCTACACTTCTTTATTAAAAATCCGTGATTGGTTATTAATGCATCCATGAAAGGTTCAGCCTGGAGCTTCTTAAGGCCAATAGGCAAAAGGAAGAAGTCATACGGCACAAAGTGTCATAGCAAAATCAACTGTGGGCAGAACTGTGATGGAGAGAAAAGGAGTCTTAAGAGAGATGTAGGAAATAACTTCCTTTACATGTGGCAGCATTTACAAGAACCTAAAAGGGCTGAGGGTATGATGGTGACATGTGATGTCATGAAGACAATTTGTTTGTGGTACTTGGGTGCAAAAGTATTTCAAGTATTTTTCATTGCAAAGTGTAAACTGCAAATCTTGTAGCAAGCAGGACGCAGTTTTAATGATTGTGTAAATATTGTGTAGATAATTTTGTTGAGTGTTGGTACGATTGTGCTATCTTTGCTTAGAGTTTAATACTGACTGGAGGGTTGGTCTCTTTGCATACATCGATAGTTGTTCCAAATTAGTAGTGCAAAAATCAAACACAGAATTTTTGGTGGCAAGGGTAGAAGGGGGCTTTCATGGGAAGACTCTTGAAACATGATTCAGTGTATGACTTGTATATTGTGGGTGGATATGGAACTGTGTAAGGGTCTGAGTGAGGTGAATGATAGTAATCTGAGGAAATTTGTGTTTGATTGCTGGAAGCGCATGGCTGATGGGAAAGTGAAGATCGAAGGAGATTGAAAGGCTGAAGGTAGAGATTGTTCCTTTGTGGAGTTCGAGAAAGAAATGAAGCTGAAAGGAGAAAAAATGAGAAAGATGCAAGGAGTAAAAGGAGGTGACTGTTGAGGCAAATGATGGTGTTTAGCATGCAAGTGAGAGGGATGAACAGAGTACAGGAAATGAGAAGATGAATGAACAATAGATAAAACTAAGTACAAGGAAGATGGATGAGATGAGTGTGATTAATGATAGACATGATAAAACGAGGAGTATGCAAGGAGGAATGACATCAGACATAAGAATATCTGAAGGTAGCATGATGAAGAATGTAAGTAGGTACATAAGCATGACTGGAAGGAGTGGGTGCACAAGTATGAGAGGGAAAACAGTAAGAGAGATCTGTGAGAATGCCGAGGTGATAGACGTATGGTGATAGTGCATTGATAGAGGACAGACAGAGACACACCTCTATCACCACGGATAAATGCATGGTGATAATGCAAGGAGGTACAGATGGGTTGCTTGAAAATGGAAGAGAATATATAATGAATACAATTATGAAAGTGGTTGAAAGGGTACACAAGAAGGCAAGATTTGCTATTAGAAGTTTGGTGAGAAGACCAGCATGTAACGAGTATGAATGATCATGCAGGGAGGTGAATAGAGAAATGTATAATATTATTTATTTGAATATAGAGAGTGTACAACAGCATGAACTTGGTTCAAGCTTCCTGAAGGTGGATGGCTTGATCCAGCCTGGGTGTTTCTTGGGAGATAGACTCCACCTTTCACAAAAAGTTGAGACAAAGCTCTCCCCGTGATACATTCGCTGGATCAAAGCCACCCGTATCCTCATGAAACCTCGAATAGAGTGAGAGTTGAGTAAAGTTAAGATGCATAAATGTACATGCATGACCTTGTTGAAGAATTGGATGAAAGGCTAGATTCTGTTGGTGTAGTAATGACCCAGATGGAAGATAGGGCGAGTTTGGTGTGTAAGGAAAATACGTCTCAAATGATAGATAAATGTCATTTCAAGTGGCAGAAAAAAGGTGGTGGAGTGGATTGTAAAGAATGCTTTAAATTGGAAAAAAATTGTGTTTGGAATGAATTCGAGTGAAGACATTTTGGCAATGAGGTGCAAGAAAATGAATATGCCATTTTGGTTGTACATTACATGACACCTTTGTAAAACTTGGTAGTGAAGCACATCACCAGCTTGGTCGACTGGTGAGCGAATCTGCTTTCGAGCGGAAAGATCCGGGTTCGAATCCCGTTGCCGACATGGTTGACACGGCTAGAAATACGGCATGGGACTTGGGTAAACAACCGAATAATTATCGAAGTAATTATCCGACCCAAGAATGGGCCAGAAGGTTCGTTCCTATAGTCTCATTCTATTCTATTCTACCTATAAGACCACTAGAACAGGATAAGAACATGGAGAACTATACCATACTTGAAAGAGTAGCGCAGGAAATTAGTAGGTTCCCAGTGACTATAATGAGGAATATGATTCTTGGCTTGGTAAACTCATTAAGACGGTAAATAAAAATGAATGTATATTGATTGAGTTTTGCAAAGAAAATGAGTTTGAAAATCTGAATGTTACAATAATGAATGGTTTGCATGTCTGAGGGTAAGCAGCAATTGACTATGTGTTAGTGAAAGATAAAGCAAAAAGGCATGTAGATGAAATGTATGTAGATGAAAATGAATTTGATATTGATACTAATCACCAAATGCTTGTTCTTAAGTATAAAGTGGGTGGAGAAAGGGTTATGTAAGAGATGAGCAGTGTGAATGAAAAGTGGCACCTGAAAGCAGAAAACTGGAAAGAATTTTGTAATGAGCTTAAAAGATGTCAGCGGATAGGAATGGGAATGTGAATGACCTGAACAACCAGATAGCAAAAATGTTGTATGATGTAGCAAAGCAAATTATTGGGAAAGCAAAGTGCAGAAGAGATATGGGTAAAACAAAGTGGTTTACAAGAGAAATGGTGAACAAATGAGAAGGAGGATTTTGAATATAAAACAAATTAGAGTACAAAAGCTGAATGAAAGACATAGGATTTCCCAAGTTGAATGGCAGGCTGCTTGTGATGAGTACAAACATCAGCAAAGGAGCATAAAGAAAATGATACATGAGACTAGAGTGAAAGATGAGACAAAAAATTGAAAATCTAAGAAAAAAGGGTTCCAATGAAATTGAAGAGCGACATGATTTTATACATAGCAATAACAGAGGTAGTGAAGCACAAATCTATGAATTATTAGTTGGTAGGTGCCAGGTGAGTGATAGGGTACAAATGATGAAAGCAGTTGGGGACATCTGGGAAGACTTTGATGAAATAAATCAGCCATTGGTAGATGAAGAACCAGTAACTCTTTAGATTTAGGAATATGAGTTACAAATAGAAGATGAAATTACATTTGAAAAGATTGAAAATTAAAAAAAAAACGTGAAAAATGAGAAAGGTAGGTGTTCTGATAAAATTCTACATGAGTTCATAGGTATGGTGGCATGTGTATAATTGCAATGTTGAAATGTTTATATGATGAGATATGGAGAAGCAAAAAAGTCCCAGATAAGTGGAACAAATGTAATGTACTTTTATTACACAAGGGTGGACATATGAGCATGGCAAAGGTAAAAAAAAACCATAGACCTATTGCTTTGGCTCACAGTAAGATTTTTTTTGTCATATTCTGAATGAGGGGATGGAACATGCTGTTGACGAATGAAGAGTAATGGTGAAGAATAAAATTGTTCCAGGAGATAGGCATATGGGAAGACAATTTGTTTGTGGTGAGGAAAATAATTCAATGTCAGAGGAAAGAGAATAAAAAGATGCATGTGGCTTTTCTGGATATTGAGGTGTATGGCAGAGTAAACCACTTGGGATTATTAGACATCCTGAAAAAAATTGGCTTCAGTGAGAAGATAGTAAACATTGTGAAAAGTCTGTATGAAAATAGATATGCAATCTACCTGCTGGAAAATTTAATGACTGCGCAGGGGAGGAGTGTAGCAGTGAGACAGGATTATACTGTCTTACTGTTTGACTCATACACAGAAGAATTAGCTATTTGCCTGAGAATGAGTGGTTTGGGACTGAAAGTTGAAGAAGAGAAGCCTACTTGTTTACCATATGCTGATAACATCGTTATGGTCAGTAAATCAGGGCAAGAACTACAAAGGTTGCTTGGGATTGTGAATAGATTTAGTAGGGATTCTAAGGTGAAATTTGGAGGAGATAGAAGTAAAGTTATAGTTATAAATGGAAACAAGACTTATTGAGATAAAGAGTGGAATATTGGAAATGAGAAAATAGGCAGAACTAAGGAATATTAGTAGCTAGAATATATTTTGAGAGAAGATGGATGTGCAAGAACGAAAGGTGAGAAAGTGACAAAAGCTATGGAGTGGTGGGGAAGACTAATTTGTATGGCCAAGTATAGAGCAAAAATATATGTGTTAGAGGAATGTGGAAGTAGGTTGCTGTACCTAGTGTAATGTATGGTAAGAATGTTACGGTATAGACTAGAGAAAACTTTGAAAAGTTGGAAGTGCTGCAGAATAGGAGGCATCAGGCACTCTAAAACGGACAACTGCAAAAGCTATTAGAGGGGATCTATAGTCGAGTCTGTTATCTGAAAGAATGATTTAGGCTGTGTTAAATTTTAATGAAAAATAAGAGGTGGTTCAACTAATTCTATGGAAGAAAATTTGTTGATGGCACACAAGAATGCTGAAGATTCACAAAACTGTTTGGGTTAGAATTGGAAGACCTATGGATGATTGGTTATTGATGAATAATGGAGGTAAAGGACAGGAATGGGATTACAAAAAGTAAAAGAAAAGAACTGAAAGACTAACAAAAATGTATGATTTGAACAAACAGAAGCAGAGAATGATTGGGAAAACCATCTTAATTTGCTATGCCCCTAAGGATGTACAAGGATTGAAATGTTCTATGATGGAAGTTTTGATAGTCAACTCCTGTCTGCCATCAGCTCTAAGGCATTAATTATGAATAAGTGTACATGGAGGTAGAATGAAGGTGCAGTGCTAGAATTATGTGTGCAGTGGAACAGAGTAGAGAACGAATTGAACATCTGACCTTAGAATGTAGTAAATACGAGTACAAGTGAGAGAGCTTTATTGGTGTGGTTTGTTAGCAGTACGGAGAGAATCAGTGGAATGCCAGGTATGTTGAAGAAGACTCTGGTATAGGCTATCTTGTATGGCTAGATAAAGAATGCTACATGATTGTTGTGGATGGAAAGAAAAATTTTCTAATGCATGCATGGAATAAGGGACTTTGACTTCAAAAAGTCAGTCACCTAGATTTGAGTGTGACTACCTGCCAATCATGAAGGTCTGTTTATAACAAGTTGGTTTTCTCAGTGATGCTCTCACTTGGCTGGTTCTTTTGCATGGATGACCGAGGGTGCCCCTTGAGTTGTTATTTTAGACAATTCTGGCCCACAGGCAAAAATCGCTGTGATGTCACCTTGTTGTATGTGTGTGTGTGTGTGTGTTTTAGAGGGAACTAAACTGTAACAAAGACTGCTACAGCTAGCCCAAAAGTTTAAGTCGAGTTAAGCTAAGAACTTAACACAAACTTGAAATTGAAGGATGCTGACAGTTGGGGCATTTTTTACAACCTTAAATTCCCTCTAAAATACATAGTGGTATCCCAGATTTTGCCACCTAGATGCCATGTTCGCCTAAAGTAATTCTTACAGGGTCATCCAGTAACCTTATTCCTAAGCCTATATCAGCAAGAAAATGGTTGGTTGGTAGAACTGGAGCCCTCCAAATTGACTTCTGTTAAGTGTAATGACACTCAGTCCAACAGCCTGGACTCAAGCAACTGCACTGCAGCTTAGGTTCTTGTCAAAGTTTTCGTTTCTCTGAAAAGATTCACGAAACTTATATTAGTACTTGTTCACATATATGAGGATCTCTGCCTAAATCCCTTTCTCGAGAGATCCTTTGACTTTTGTACAGTAGACACAAACTGGACCAGAACTCTTATGATGCAGAGCTGCACACTAGACAAGTAGTTACCACCACCAAAGACATTCTTCAAGTTGAACTGCAGGCCAAGGTATTAAAGCAATCTTCTCAGTAGGTGATACTGCACTGAATAGTGGTCACAGCTCAGAAGGAAAGATTCCACTGTATCAACCTGTACACACTGGCAAAGGGACAACTTCTGTAACAGAAAACGATGCAGACGAGCCACTACACCCACACGACCCAGTAAAGGACGGCTGATGGCAGTCAACCCAGCGGCAAGAGTATTCTCTTTTCACTGGGGTAACTGGGGATTCAGTGTGTATGGCCAGAAACCGGCCCTTACCCGAAGACTCCCTTGATTAGAACCAGTTCTGCCTCCAGCACTCCGAAAAACTGTTGTAGAGCTGTTTGATTGACTCATCATAGCACAGGTAAGTCCAAACTGCCTTGTTATTAAAATTACTTAGGACAGCTCCTCAATCCACAGCCTCATTTCCCCTCATGCTGCAGTATCCCCTTACCCATTGGAAGCATACTTTAGAAACCTGTTGTCTTTGAGATGCCACCTTCTAGATATTATACACAATGTGACGGTAGTTAGGGTTACAGATATTTTTCAACAGGTAAAGCACTGACTGAGGATCTGACAGAATAACAATATCTTTATTATGTAGAGCAAAGTGTTTGTTGCCAAAAGTAAAGGCTTGGTAAATTTCAAACAGTTCTGCTCCAAATAATGTATGAGTCGCATTTAGCTTCCATTCCACTGCTTGTGCCAACGTAGGCACAAACAGTGCTGCTGCAGGTTGCTAGAGTGTCCAAGTACCTTTGGAAGCGAGATCTCACTTCTGTTAGGAAGTCACCTTTTGAGAGTATGGTGATATCATCTGCAAATATGATTAGTTGTACCCCATCAACAACTGAGAGGTCTGACAAGATGTTCTTCTTCTTTGTCTTATTTATTTGGGACTTCAAAAACTAGTCCATGTAGCCCCACGTCAGAAGGTAGGTTAATTTTTTTCTTTTGTTTATAATCATTCCTTTGTTCCAACCAGCAAAAGAGAGAGAAGTTCAAATATTTAGCCAAGGATAGCAAGGGTTTTGCAATTCTATATTCTATAAATATTTCAATATTAACAATATTTCATTTCAAAATTTTATTCTCCTCGTTTTTTGTATACTACTTTCAAGGTCTACTGTTAATTACTAAGGCATGCCCGACCCAGTCACGCACGAGTTGATGTATCTGTACTGAAAGTCCAGCCTGGGTGGCGCAGCCTGGAGCTTCTTAAGGCCAAGAGACAACAATATCTTATTTGACCAAAAGTGTCATTGCAAAAACAACTCTTGAGCGCATATCTCTGATAAAGTGAAATTGGGGATTGTCAGACTAAGGAAACATCCCCTCTTACAGGTGGCAACTCTTTACAGTAACCTATATCACAGCTGCTTAAGGGAGTGTTTCCCATCTCTGTTTTAAAACTCTACTTTATTTTTGCAGAATTCGGGTTAGTACCAACGGAGGTTAGTCACATTAGTCTACTTGGTCTTTATTTTTGTTTCTATAAATCACAACCATTATAGGGAGAACTCAGTGCTTAGAGGTGACACAATCAATTTTGACAAAACGCTTGTGAAAGCCAGTGTGTATCAGGTTCTTCTTTTAGATTTTAGTTCATACTCATTTACTTGACCGTATGTATTTCATACTTTGTGATTTTTTCCAAGTATCGGAAAGGAGCCTCCACGATAAATTTTCGTACATTTTCAGAGAAGGAGCCACCTCCTAATATGTTTTTCATGGAAGTAGGTACATTTAGAAGGGTTAGAGTGTTGATAGTGAATTATATGGCTCCACTACAAACGAGTACCGAGAAGAAGCTGGCTTTCATCGATCAATGAGCAAACAGGACAGAAGATGTGAATCCAGCGACGAGGCTAGGCCCCGTTACGACCAGAAGCACGACATTAACCAATGAGCAGTCACGCTCAGGCAGCGGAGCCCAGCTAACCGCCCTATAAAACGAGGCTGCAACGCTCTACATGACGGACTCTCTACCAAGCGCTTTCAAAGTCAATACCTCCACAAGAACTCTCATCACCTGAAGAACTCAACTTACAGCCAACAGCAGGGGGAAGGAAGAAGAAACCATCCATCCTGTCTACGGACAGGATGGACAGACGATCAAACTCCTGCCTTTAATTGCCTTTTCTCCTATTGGGTTCCTCAATGGTCCCTTACTCCCTCGGACGCTCACTCCGAGTCGAATAAAGATATTAAATGCCTGCTCGGAGATGAGAGATGTCTGAGGGTTGGGACTGAAGAGTGAATATAATACAAATAACTACATGTTACTTAGGTTGGCGCATTCATCAAAATATTTTAAACAATTGAAGAATACATGTTCAATAGTTTCTACTCTACCAAATGGGTAATTTGGATTATCTGTTTGGTTGAAACGGAACAATTGGGACCTAAGACCTGTATGCCCAACCCGAAGTCTAGCCAAGGTAGTTTCTACACAACGGTTTTTATGGGAGGGCCAGGGCCATCTACCAGAACTGTCACTAATTTGCGCGAGGTGGTGCCCCTTCCCGGTTACCCTTACTTGCTGTAG
The DNA here is from genome assembly GCA_006783055.1 of Trinorchestia longiramus. Taxonomy (NCBI): domain Eukaryota; kingdom Metazoa; phylum Arthropoda; class Malacostraca; order Amphipoda; family Talitridae; genus Trinorchestia; species Trinorchestia longiramus. Next base: position 456 of record VCRD01010939.1, on the reverse strand, counting down.
TCATGTTGAGTTCCAACGTGTCTTAAATAGTTTACATGCAAGACACAGTTCCTCAGAGTAGGGCGTCAATGTGCGGTATCGCAGTAAATGAGCCGCTTTAGCAGCACTGTCTGCAGCCTCATTACCCGGCACACCTCTATGGCCTGGAATGAACTGCATTCTAATACAATGAGAGGAAATAATGCTAATCAACTTGTTGTGTATAATGTAGATCAGAGGAATGTAGTATTTAGGTTTTACGCAAGGACTACTATAAACAGGACGTGCACCGCCATATAGCTGACTACGCTAGCGGAGGCCATTGCATTCTTAGTAACAATATTTTCTATTGGACAAACTGATAAAAAATTACTTCTTTCAAGCAATAGAAAGGTTAACCTTCCTGGACCTGAAACGGGGTCAGAAATGACCCCAGAGTATGTAATTTTGCAATAATTGCCAAACTAATGGTTAAAT
>VCRD01010916.1:0-11500 GCA_006783055.1 Trinorchestia longiramus | reverse complement strand
CATCAAGACCATCAAGACCATCAAGACCATCAAGACCATCAAGACCATCAAGACCATCAAGACCGTCAAGACCATCAAGACCATCAAGACTAGGGAAATCAGTGAAACGAGGAGTATGAAATATCTAGAGCGGTTATTATTGCCTGCAGTGACAGAGCAAGAATATTGCCACCAACCTGCGAATACCCTCACACAGAGGGTATTATACCCTCATCCTCACACAGAATACCCTCACACTGATCATACATAGCAAACAGAATAGAACAACAATACCATCTGTATGTCTGCTCGATCTATAAGGTCTTGTGGCAAAAACAATTTACTGGAGTGGTGACTTCTCAGTCTTTCTCTTTCCTTGAACTCAACGTTACACCACATGGCGTCAGGCCCACACGCAGCTACACAGTACTGTGCACTACTGAATTAAGTGTTAAATAGACCGACGCCGAGCAGCATTCACCAACTAGCGAACACCTCGCAGTGGCCCTAAGCTGTAGGCCAATAGTCCTCATGCAGTGATAGTGTAGCATATTTTGCTATCTTTTTTACTATGTTGAGCTAACGAAGTCATGGTGATTCGTGGTGAGTAGTCCTCTTATCTCCCTGTTGCTCTCAGGGGCCTCAGCTCTCGCTAGAATTGAGTACTTCTTAGTTTTTGTTTAGTTCGTACTTCAATACAGCAAACATCTGAGAAAAATCTTCAGCTTACAAAATTCCTTGTGAAGAAATTTGTTCGAACATCTGCAGTTGATTGAGAGCGTAAGTTTTTATTCGGCAGAGAAGACTGCGATTACGCTCATTTTACTGCATGATTTTAGGCAATAAATTTTCCTTCGTTTATTGATGGAAGTTTGCGAGCAGTTTGAGTTAGAAAATAGCTGATTGTTAGTTCGTGCTTTTGATATATTAAAGCATTTTGTGAATGCTTTAAGTAAATGCTAAGCAAAGAAGTTCTGAAGCTAAAATTCGTCACTCAAGGATATAGAGACGCAAGTTTCAATTGTAGCTCCAGGTCTGACATTCTATTGTAGTTGACAATAGTGAGGAAGTCTTCTGCTGCAGTATGTGCAGGAGTGACTTATGCTTGGCCGATGCTTGTTTGCCCTGTGTTTGTACCAGCATTGTATACCCTCATTGTCAGTATGAACAAAACTCGCCTATGCTGTCAATTGCTTCAAACAGATTCAAAATTCAAAAATAAAAACTTCCTTACTGACTCCAATAGCACTACTTTATTATGAACAGGCACATTTGCTGAAATTTTCTTCAATTTTAATAAAAAGAGGAGAGCAAAAAACACTGATAAGAATTTCATTACAATGCGAACGTTTCTGGCTAACACCCATCATCAGCTCTTTAAAAGAAAGAAACCTTTGTCATGTATCTCCTTTGGCTATGCTTCTGAATTTATGTTTGTACATCTTTTTCTTTTTTTGTTTGTTTCAGTGGTGTATGTTCGATTTTCTTTTAAAGAGCTGATGATGGGTGTTACTTTATTATGTCGCAGGAACTTCATGGATGAATGTTTGTTTGTAATTTTATGAACGTTTGCATCCTGGTGGTTTTATTAAAAATTTCCATCTTTCACCTGATGAAAATTCTGTCCTGCAGTATGCTGTGCACAACAGCACAGCACTCATATAGTGGTGCTGGTAGAGCTTTGTAGTGGTGCTGGTAGAGCTTTGTAGTGNTGTGTGGTGGAGATCAGTGGAGCATGCAGGTGTTGTTGCTAAGGTGTGTGTGGTGGAGATCAGTGGAGCATGCAGGTGTTGTTGCTAAGGTGTGTGTGGTGGAGATGACACTGACTTTAAAGGGTAAACATTCATTTAATGTGTCTACATGAGCACTTTTGGCTCTGTTCAAACATCAGGGAACCTTCAATTATGGATCTAAAATCATGGTAATTAAAGAAATTACTCCTACTACAGTGCACATTAGTAAGAATTTGGCTTTATTTTGTGCTTATTATGAAATTATGAACATCATGGAGCTGAGAGTCTGTCTATATTCTGCATTGATTACCATCATTGAATGCGCGGTCTACTGCTGAGGTGCTGGAGTGTGGGTCTCTCAAGACGAAGTCGACGACGGAATTCAGTGCTCCGAATAAATTCTACTGCTGGTATCAGTGCATGCCGGGCCCAGGCGTCTGGATGTGGAGCATGTGCAGATTGTGCTCCAGGGCCCTTAAAAAATATTAACACTGTCATTCCAGCGCCTGAAATTCCAGAAGCTAAGAACATGGCATTCCAGCTTGGGGGGTGCGTGCCTTCAGCTCCGTTACTGTAGAGGTTTAGAGCTATAGTTTTACTTATATTATTCTGATGGTCAATCGTTTTTTTATTCCTGATTCGAGTTTTCCTTTATAACTGTACTCCTCTTGAGCTTTGAGTTTGTAGCCCTTGTTAGCTTAAACCAATAACTTATTTTTCTAATAACAATAGTTGTCCGTTCAAAGATTTAACGTTTTCACATTTTCGTTCAACTAAAACGTACATATTTTGACGTGCTGTATACTTACAAGACGTCGAGATATTTTCTCTTCTAGGGTTTGTACTCGCAAGCTCTACACCTACTCATCAAGCTGGCAGCCCACGTATAATTACCTCCTATTAAATTCTGCCTTCTCCTCCAGCTACACCATTAAGCAGCACGTTGCACTCACAGAAGCATCAGTGCTGAGTGATATTAAATTGACTTATGTCTGACTTTGTCTCGTTAAACACTTCTGAATCATAACCACTTATATCAGGCTTTCAAAATTCAGGATTCAGTCGTCGAAAGTACAATATAATTGGTTATATTCTGGCAAATTAGAGCTGTTAATTATTTTGTGCAACATCTATTTAACAAGGACTGGCTAGAACATGTCTGCAGGGTTTCAGTTAATTTAATTAAAAGCTCATTATCCTTGGCATTGTTACATAAGAATTCACTAATTGATTTCGTTTGTTATAAGCTCGGTAATCAGTAATTTGAATGTCAAAAACCTCCACAATTGGATCCTCTTAACTTTCTTCCTGGGAAAAAAGTTAATCAGACGAGCAGAAAGTGAGAAGTACAGCAGGAAGTAAGACAGGAAATGAAAATTTTCTAAGGAAATAATTATTTTTTTTACTTTTTGCTGTTCCCCGTCGATGCCCCCCATAGCGGGAAGCGGCCAGATAGGGAGGGGAGAGAGATGAGGAGGGGGAAAAAGGCCGTTGATAATTTAGTTATTTGCAGAGAAAAAACAAAATTTTCTTGAAACGAACTGAAGCCTGAAATCCTTCACGTCCACCCATTGCTTAGTTTTTAACACCTGCAGCTGTCTTCTAAAAGTTTTTCCCCCGAATTGGATTGATTCCTTCTTATATAAGGTAGAGAGTAATAAGTTTCCCTTTACAACCAGTCGACTGAAGACTATTGAAAGATTGCTCCCCAAGCTTGAGCCTAACACCTGGTGAGTACTAGAGCAGCGTAAGAGCACTAACACCAATCCAGAAAACACGGATGCTTAAAAGCATCAGAAGCGTGAGGAAAGTCACTAGTGTTCCTAAGTGATGCATCTTCACGACTATACAATGCCATCCAAAATTTGAGAACAAAAATTACAACTTTCATATCTTGAACAACTTTAAATAATTTTTTTGCAATTTTCACTGAATGTAGACTTACAGTATTCGAAATACTTCTTAAATTTTCAAGTTGCCTAAATAATACTACCATAGTTATTTGACATTTTCTTCATTTTTGAATGTCCAAAACTAATGAACAAAATTTAAAAATATGCATACAATTTTTGAAATAACTGGTTTTCTCATAATAACAGATAAAGATAAAGAAAGTACATGTTGCTTAACATCACTGCAACATTTGTAACCATGCCACCACGAATCAAAGTTGATGCAGCTGTTAAAGTAGAAATTATGAAGTTACGAAAAGGAAATACGTATACAATTGAACAAATTCCTAAATAGATAAATCGTTCTAAAAGTGTTACGGGCCGAACTCTGAAACTTTATTATGAAACTGGCAGGCTAACTAATACAAAGAAGCCACGTAGACCAAGGAAAACCACAGTAAAAGAGGGCAGGGTTATGCAACGCCTAGCACCAAAAGGCCGTTGTCTAACTGCAGGTAAAATTCCTAGTCATATTAAAGGTGGTACAAATGTTTCACGACAAACTGTGTCCAGGCGATTACATGAAATGAGACTTTATGCAAGATCTGTTCTGAAAAAGCTGGTGGTAAGTAAAAAGAATCAGGCAGCACGATTGACACTTGCAAGGAAAAATGTCAATTGGTCATAAGACGATAGGAACAAAGTATTTTTCAATTATAAATCTAAATTTGATGTATTTGGCAACAGTTTGTACGAAAAAGGACTGGTGAAACTTTTAAATTAAACTGTATATTGAAAACTACATGTTTGGTAGGGGAAGTGCGAGGGTTTTCAGTATGATATTAGGCAGGATACATCACCTCTTATGCGTGTAAACACTCGAGTTAACGCCGCTGTTTACAAGAACCTGTTAGAACAACATGTTGTGCCAGTTTTTCAGAATTTTGGAATTGATACTCCTGTTTTTATGCAAGATAATGTTCCCTGCCACAAGGCAAAGCTCGTTATGGGTTATCTTAAGGATCAAGGAGTAGAGGTTATGGAATGCCCTCCTCTGAGTCTTGACATGAATCCAATGGAAAATCTATTTAAGATTCTAGAACAGAATGTTATGGTGAGAAAGCCAACAACAGTTAAAAATTTCTGACTAAAATTTCAAAAAGAATCGGACAAGATTACCATCGTTCCATGTTAATCGTTGAAACAATGCAGTCGTTACAACCGTTAACGATTCTATTGAACGGTTACAATCGTTCAAAAAATAGTTCAAGTTCTGTACGTCTACATACAATGAATGTTTCAAAGAAATTGATGCTCGTTTTATGAAGATTTGAAAGTTTTAATATTTGTTCTCTAATTTAACGTCACTATGTATGGTAGGGGGATGGTTCATGCTGTAATTTCAACGCGACAAAATTTGTTGAGTGCAACAGTCTTGACCAAGCAATGTTATGCATGGGCTATGACTTGGCTGTATAGATCAAGGCTGTATCTGCTGTTCATCTTAGGAGTGCAAGAATTTGAGGTATAGATTAAGGAAACTATGAGGGATGAGATGCTGTGGGTCAGCGCTGACGAATATTTATTACGGTGCACACTATACTAATCGAGCCACTTGAACTTGGATCCTTTATAACATCGTGATGAGTGATTCAAAGTCTGCAAATAATTAACTACGTTCGTGGAATGTGCTGCGAGATCTGAAGGCTCTACCAAGCGTCCAAAGGGATGTCAAATATATTGAGGCCTGCCAGGCACCGTGATGGTTGCCAAGTTTCCTAAGGGCTATCAAACGTTCTGAAAACTGCCAATTTTCATGATAGCTACGAAGTTTAATAAATGTACAGAATATTGTTATTTTTAAGGACAAATGGACGGAAAAATATTAACGGAAGGTGATGAATTCTGTAGCTCAGCCAGCTGCCACACGCAAAAATTTGCCAAATCGGTGCTGCAGGAGTGCTTCCTCGAGTATGGGGGCCCTAGAAATGATTTGTTTGTTACTCCTTACACACACATTAATATCAACACAATTCAGTTTCTGTGAAGTCGGTTAACTGAAGCATTCGTTATTCCAGAGCCTCACAATACGGCAATGAGGGATGGAGCCACTGCCCCCCCATGTCAGTGCGACCACTACTACCTGAGTCTCGTCGGAGGTTAGACTTGAGTTATAAGCTCAGTGACGCTGGTTCATAGCTCCCCACGACCGCGGCTGTGGTTGTGGAGTTGCGGGCAGCGACGGCGGTGCTAGAGAGACGGAGACCGGTGATGCGTGCAAGTGACTGAATGTATGACAATCAAGAAATGCTGCAAGGTTGTGGGCAGTGAGGTGAACAGCAGTGACGTGCACAGCAATGACGTGTATAGCAGTGACTGTAACTAAAACGTAACTTACCTAAACATTGTCAACGAATAAATGCGCGAAATTACGTCACTAAATTATTTAGTTAATGAGAATTTTCCAGTTTTTCTGCTTGAAAAATGTTCTAAACAGAAAACTTTGATAATCAAATTTCATGTTAGTAATATAAGAAATAATTTTGAGTATTCAAATTCACTATCACGACTATGATAGATCTTGTATGTCATCTAAACTATAACCGATCATCTATTCCATCAAGACTATGACTGATCATCTGTGTCAAGACTATGACGTATGCTGAACGTGTACGCATAGTAGTGTGCGTGAGAAGCGTGCGCACTGTGTACATGTGCGTGCCCAACTGTCCTCATTAACTCTTGAAGTAAAAGACTGCTCATATTAATGCTCCAGTTCTGTGCAATCCTTCACTACGCCTGACGCACTGAGCCCGCGAGCGCAATTTCACGTGAAATGTACACCACCACAACACGTCTGCCTCTACCAGCTCCACGTCATCCGTCATGCACGTGTGTGTTGTGGTCACGCGCACACGCACGAGACATGCTAATTAGTCTACAGAGCCTCTAATGGCCCTCATTATGACGAGTCCAGCGACTTAACGCCCCTAATGAGGTGATGATCGCAGTGCTCTCGCAGCTAATCAGGCGTTTACTTCGCTGCAGTTACTGCAACAGCGCCAGCAGCGGTTCCAACTACCCTTAGAATTCTTTTAACTGCCTCAGAGCTGTTCCAACTGTTCCTAGAACTATTCCAACTGTCCCAGAGCTGTTTCAACTGTACACAAGCTGTTCCAGTACCCCTGTTTCCGTGCTATACTCATTCTGCTGTTACTGGAGCTCATTTGCATTGTAAACTGGTCGTAGTACTGGTGCTGACTATGAGATGCTGACAGTGGCTGTCAGTTCACCGTCAGCGTTTACTGTCAGCTGTACAGCAGGGCATCCGACTGTTGGTGGAAAGCGTGGGAGGAAGTCTAGAAAAACAGAATATTTGTTAATAATGAGTGGGACTTTTCCCACTCTAAACATGATATCCGTTGCATAATTACATCCTTTTTCTGTCGGTGCCTGTGATCAATGGTGTTGGAAACCTTTCCTTTTGACGCTCTTCTTCCCTTCTGACACCCTCCTTTTCTCCTGACACCCTCCTTCCCTTCTGACACCCTCCTTCCCTTCTGACATCTTGTTTCCCTTCTGAAACTCTTCTTCTTCTCGTCTGATATCTTCCTTTTCTTCATAAACATTTTTCTTTAAATGAATTTTTTACCATCTTTTCATACATACTAGCAGTTACATGAAAATAAAGACCAAGTCCCGAACACTGTCAATTTTGTAGGTCTTTTTTTTAAATTTTTTTGAAAGGACATGCATGTCTCACGCCACTGACCTCATTTTGATGAGACGCAAGCCAGGCAGCTACAGCGCTGTTCCACCGTAGGCTTTCATTCGTGTCTTCGACTGCTATGCATGCAGAAGTAGCTGTAATACTGCTATGCAAGAGTGCACAACTGCTATGCAGAAGTAGCTGCACTACTGCTATGCAGGAGTAGCTGCACTACTTGCAAAACTAAAATAAAAATTCATAGCAACATTTTGAAAAGCATTCTGGTGTGACCAGAGGTTGATGTGTCAGAAGTTTATTAGATGTCCTCACACCATCATTGTAAGTTCTTCTCTGTCATTCCTGTCTTCCATGATGGCCAGCTCTACAACGGCAACAAATCTATTTTCATCTTCGTTCAGAAGAAAAAATGACCAGCGAATATCTCTTAGTGGGCCTCCAGTTGTTCTTATCGCACAAACAATTACTACCCGAAGCGCCTACTCCAACGCTGGAGTAGGCGCTTCGGGTAGTATCAATATGAGAGGTCATTGTTGTATTAGGTCCTTATCTTAAGTTGTAGGCGTTATCGCAGTTACCTTGGTACTGCAAACCCGTCCTAAACGCTGGCCCCCCAATGGTATCCGGACCGACGAGTCCTGCAACATTCCGGCTTCTTGCTCAGTGGATCCTTTTTACTTATACCTTATGATATGCTCAACAAATATTGAGCCCGTTGTTACTGCCAAAAATTACATGAGTATACGAGTATATTCTGACAATTATGATGACAGTTAATACTGATCAATTCTAAACAGAATGTGCTGACATTGTGAACGTGCAAATATGACGGGTGTATTATAATGCGTGAGACTTGTGTTGTTCCGTTTGCTGGAGTTTGGTTTCAGCTCTCACTCAACATCACAGATACTTCTGCGACACACGCGCACTTGTACGATCTCATCTTAACACAAAGGGGTGGGGCTTATTTAGTTATTGTGTCTTGTTGTCTGGTGTCTCTAGACAACTCATTCTACCAGCACCACTACAAAGCTCTACCAGCACCACTACAAAGCTNCGGTCACCAGAGTCCTGGAATACGGTCACCAGAGTCCTGGAATACGGTCACCAGAGTCCTGGAATACGGTCACCAGAGTCCTGGAATACGGTCACCAGAGTCCAAAATCATAAGCAGCGGAAGCCAACTAGCGCACTTTGTTTCGTCCTAGCCATTATCCTTACGCCACTGGAACGTGTGAGGTACTAGTACGTGTAAGGTACCTATACACGTCAGTGGTACCAATACACGTGAGTGCTAATAATGCACGTTAGTGGTAAAACTGTCTGAAAAGAGGAAAAGGCTACACACAGGTACCTATACACGTGAGTGGTACCTATACACGTCAGTGGTACCAATACATATGAGTGCTAATAATGAGCGTTAGTAGTAAAACTGTCTGAAAAGAGGAAAAAGGCTACACACAGGTACCTATACACGTGAGTGGTACTAATACACATGAGTGGTACTTATACACGTGAGTGGTACTAATACATGTGAGTGATGCTAATGCACGTGAGTAATGCACTCATGTGTTGCTGCTCATCTCTAAACTGCAGGAAGTCACAGCAAGTTTTCAGCAAAACAGTTCTCCACCCAGTTGTTGAAGCCGACATCTTCGTGCACTTCGTCATTACCTGTGAAAGAATAAGTGGAATTATGATATTTATTGGTAGCTGTCAGTTTGGTAATGACAACACACTTAGTAGTGTCTTAAAAATGCACCCGATAATCTAGGGGGAAATAATATGAGAGGGATCGTGGTAATAAGAGATCTTGATAGAAAAGGCTGGTTTTCAAGACGCCAAAAAGAAGTTGCCTGTAAAGGCTGATCTAAAAGTTTCAGATTGAAGAAATTGCCCCGCAAGCGTTCCTAGAAATCTTAGAAATGATCACAGCAATTTTCAGGTCGTCTGAATTTTTAGTGCTGCACTGGGGAGCCTGGTGGTGAACTTCAAAGAACAAGTTTTGTTTTAAAATTGCTCAGAACATCATGAAAATGTGTGTATACTTCTACAGCATGTAAATGTGATGGCATCAATGGTTTCATTTACGCTTTTTGTTTCTTTATTATTGAAAAAAAAATGAATGATAAGATGACAAATTTGATCCATTTTAAAGTTATAATAATTTTGTCAAACTAACGTACCATTTTTTACTGCATGAGTATTGGAAGGACATTGTCTTTAGCGATGTAGAATTATTTAATATAAACCTGGAATAATTTCGCTATCTACTGCCTCCATTTGTTGTAACTTTTGTGAAGCTGAGAACAAATTTCTTCTTGAGTCCTCCATCACGTCTCTCAGTACCTGAGAACTTGTAGTCTGATTCAACAGAGTACTCAACAGACTGTCTTAATTTCAGTGATATTGTAATTCCTAGACATCGCTAAATTGCATGTCATTAACCAATTGAAGGTAATGGGGGAACTGAGTGACTTGCAAACATGCGCAGGGGTAAACCAGTTTGTCATCACGTACAATAATACTAGTTAGTCGTCAGAGCAGCATGAATGAACAACAAAACTTTAAGTAAATGTTGTTCTCAATTATTTCTCTAACAGAGCTAGCCAGCGTCCAATGCTACAAACTGCTTCTTCAAGCCAGAAAAATTAGAGGCCATTATCCAGAGTTCAGCACAGCGAGCATCACATTACTGTGTTCAGGTTGCTGTAAGTGTTCATCTCTCTTATTTATATCCTTAAAGCGTTCTGAACCGTTCTCAGCAAAATGATGTAGAAATGACGTGAAAATTTTTTGAATAACACGTTGGTAAATGCTTGCTCCCACGCTGACTTTCAAGCAAAATTTATTAGGAGCTTATTATTGGAAGAATTGCATGACCATTTGAAGTATATTGACCATTTTTTCTTCAGTAACAATTTTGCACGTCGCTGCTCAGGCAAAAAATCAAACGTTCAAGTCTGTACGCTGAAGTATTACTTGAATTGCGTAGCAAAAAATCATTATCTGAATAGCATTCGGAAAGAATAGAAGTTTAAAATATTCATGGTTTCTATGAGCGGGACTTGATGGCCTTGAAGATGACGTGCGCAGGGCACCACAGAGGAGGCAGAGGCAGCCATTTTTGTGGAGGACGTGAGGAGTGCATGGAGGTACTAGCCTCCGTGTGTCCGCCGTCCATCACACCAGCAGGACGCGGCATGGTGCGTATTCGCAACGCTCAAGTGGAGAAATTTACTCGAGTTCACCCTCCTCTTGCCCCCTCTACGCCCCCTACCCCTGTACCTCCTTTGCTCCCCCCTCACTAGGAAGTTCTATGAAGCTACAACTCAAAACCCAGACTTACTGTTACCTGCAAGCCAAAATACGCATGTGAATAAATACAATTCTCATTTAGATTCTTTGGTAGGAAACTCTCTATAAAATTGATAATCAAAATTTCGTTTCGTTTCGAAAATACAACTTACGAGCTAAATTCATTAAAAAATGCTCCCTCAGACATCAAGCAGTGATGTCCAGTAACTTGGGGCAGAGAGGAGACATTTCTATTCTCAGCCTTTAACGGCCCATGGCCCCCAACCGAGTCGCCTAACCCCCGTGGCCCCCTGCCCTTCAATCAGTTTTTGCCCTTCAATTCTCAGTATTTCGGCGTCCGCTCATTGCCCCTCGGTCGAAGGCCAGTGGCTCCCTCAGGGGCTCCAAGGGCCCCCAGTTGAGCAATGCTAATTCAGCACAATAACATTGATTACTTCAGCGAAGAAGGCAAGGTTGCTACAGTGCACCAGAAGCTTACGCTTGAAGGCAGGCGACCTCCGCAAAGCGACTTCTACAAAGCAAGCGCCATGGAAAATTCGATCGTTAGTGATGTAAGCATGTAATTTACTCATTATCTTCTCCCTGTATTCCTGAGAATAAAGGTGTCTTTGCGTTAAAATACTACGGCAATAAAGCGACAAGAATAACAGCGTGTTACGTCTACAACTGCGCCGTGGCAATCCAAGGGAAATGGCAGCAAGCGGAGCATGCAGGTGTTGTTGCTGGGGTGTGTGTGGTGGAGATCAGTGGAGCATGCAGGTGTTGTTGCTGTGGTGTGTGTGGTGGAGATCAGTGGAGCATGCAGGTGTTGTTGCTGTGGTGTGTGTGGTGGAGATCAGTGGAGCATGCAG
>VCRD01010909.1:0-11512 GCA_006783055.1 Trinorchestia longiramus | reverse complement strand
ACCTGTAGTACACACACCAGTACTGTACCTGTGGTACACACACCAGTACTGTACCTGTGGTACACACACCAGTACTGTACCTGTGGTACACACACCAGTACTGTACCTGTGGTACACACACCAGTACTGTACCTGTGGTACACACACTATTCACGCATGTTCACGAAGTTCTATTGAACCATTTGTGACACAGTTCTTTTCTTCTTCGGCATGACATAGGAGCGTAACTTGTACTCGCCTTAGACTTCTTTCTTACCGGAAGAATTTTTCGTAAGGAATTAATGCAAAATTGTGCCTGTTGTACACAAAACTCGTGCTGTGTCCGTGTATTCCAGTTATGGTAATTACTGCACATTAGCAGAAACCGAACCTGTACTAAACTAAAATTCCAGTTCAGTAAACAGTAACTCAGAAACAAACATCTGAAAAGTTTACTATCAAAGGTGAAGTTTACTATCTACAATGAAGAATTTTAAAATAACTATGATTAAATATTACAAGCGTGCGTATTTTTAGGGCAAGAGCATGTATCATTCCCACATAGCAAGGTCTTCCACGTGAATTTCCATACTGAATTAGACTTGTCTAATGAACTCACAAAGATCTTCGTTAGGTTGGAATTAGAGCAAATCTGTTCACCAAAGCGACTGGACCTGCGATAAGAGTTTGATTATCCGTAAATGGGGACTTTAATGTGTAGAGATTTTTGTCATCCAAATACAACTTCGGGATGAGCCACAGAAATAAGGGTTACGTTTTAATGATGCAAGGTGGGGACATTATCTGGCAATGCAGAGCTCAGGTACGCAGCGGCAAAGTAACATGTGACCGCATTTAGAAAAAGGAAGGTGTAGTCATGGTTTGGTAATGATAAGTATGACCACGATTAGACAATGGAAACGATGACTACGGTTTGGTAATGACAAGCAGGGCGGTACTTGAGTAACATGAAGTATGACCATGGTATTGCCATATGGATAATGTCAAGCACCGGTCAGATGAAATGAAGCCTAGTACAAGGTTGGGCAGTTCATATTGAAGCCTAATTATAGTGATATCCAATATAGAATATAAAAATACACGGCTTCATAAAGTTACCCTTCTGTGTGGCAGCAAAGAGCAGTCCTCGCTGGTAGTGGACGGCCAGCACCTCTTCCCTGTCCCTCGCTAGCACCACCTTCTGCATGCGCACCTGCAAAGGTAACCAGTCAAAAAATAGGTCAATTTCTCGATTGTTGCTAGAACAAATTTAGTATGTCACAAAGCAATAGAATTGAGTTATCAATAATGGGTTTTCAGTTACAAAAAGTCGCCCTTCTTTATCGTTTACACAGTCGTCATTCAGTGTATGCAAAGAGTGCAAGAAATAGATTTGGGATACTTTCATGTTTTACAATGTTGATTTTCTGCGCGCGAAGTGTCTCAAGTATAAAACACTTTGTGGAAAATTGTGTTTTGTGATAAAAGTTATATTGATTAAATGAATATCTTTCCTGACTTACAACCTTTAGAAAATTTTACTAATTAGTTCCAAATCACACCACCAGATTATGAGAGCTATATAGTCCACAACAATGGAATTTAGTTGACGGAGAAAAATCTGCTTTGTCAGTTGTCTTCACGAATTATAATGCTATTGCAGGTTTCTATTCTTAAACTAAACATTGAATAGCCTAAGTGTTATTGAATAACAAAATAAATATAGCCTATCCTTTATGTTACTAAATAATTCAAGCAATATGATTGTCTCTGAGTTTCGCTAGACAGAATCTACAGAACACACTAGCTATTTTTAGGACCCTTACACTGTACGGGAATTTGCTGCCGCTTTTTGAGGTCTCAACGGAAGAAGTTGGACTCGTAGTTGTTGCAGCGCCAGCAGCAGCAGCAGCAACTACAGGGTCAGCAGCTGCTGCTACTGCAGGGTCAGCAGCTGCAGCTGCTGCTACTGCAGGGTCAGCAGCAGCAGCAGCTGCTGTACGGTCAGCAGCAGCAGCAGCTGCTGTACGGTCAACAGCAGCAGCTGCCGAGTCAGCAGTACATCCAGCAGGGGTGGCATGACATCGTTGAGAGTTGTTGGAAAAATCATCGCTACAAATTTGAGAAGGAGTTGCAGGAGGCAGTAGTCCAGCCATCCAGTAGTCAATGTTGCGGTCCATGTGCCAGTAGTCTGAAAAGGTGATGGAAAATATCATAACACTCAAAAGATGTGAATGACGTGCGGCAAGAGAAGTAGAAAATGGAAGGAACACTGCATGGCATAAGGCTTGCATGTTCTCGCCCGAGGCAAGACAGCTTTCAGCCAAATCATTTGCTTGAAAACTATAAATTAAATAAGAAGCGACTTGGAATTTGCTCAGATACAGCATGGCAGCTTTCTGACTTTCAGAGAAATAAATCACCAACAAATGGAAAGGCATCTTAGTTTTCGAGGCCACCAAGACAACCTTTCGATGATTATTTATAGATTCATTACGATCATGACTTTATGTTTATGTCATAATAATAATTATATAATGCGTCTATCATTTACATTATTTATGGAACAAATTCATATCCACAGAGAATTCCTCAGGAAATCCTAGTATACACCAGATTACAGGAGCAAATAATGAAAATGTTATTCGTGATGTAATATATAATTTTTCTAAAGTGAATCTACAAATGCACGAAACAAACATAATGTTCATCTAACAATTTTTCTTGAAAAACAGGTGCTTTGTTATCAGATCGTTAAGAAGAGAAGTCCAATTTTCTTATGTAGTAAGTTTGACAGTTCATTTTCATGTTTTATCTGATTGTTGGATTTCAACAGCAATGAACACATACATCATCACTTCTCCAGATACACTTTCTGGTGGCAAATGATGTTTTGAGTTTTCTCACGCAAATCAATTTTTCTGAACCCATCACAAATAAAAAATTCGTGTTGTTTACGAATATGAATTCCGCCGTGGAAGTATTGCACCACAGACAGCTCGAAACATCAATGAGGTTTTGAAGAAGATGTGGCGAGTGAGCGCAACTGTACGTCGATGCTTTGAGAAGTTTTACTCTGGTGACTTTACTCTTGAAAATCAGCCCTGTAGTAGACCACGACCATCTCCTCTTGCTGGTCAGAATACTTTGCTGCCGGCGTAAATAAGTTCCCTTTAAGATGGTACAAATTTGTTGGCAATACAGGTGCACACTTTGATTAAGCTACACTGATTTTTGTTCCCAACAATGTAAAATAAATTTTATTTTAAAAATCGGACATCTCATACTTAACAACCTGATACAGTTCTGTACATAATAGCATAAGAACCCACACACCCTCCACGATGTAAGAAACCATGGTTACAAAATTTTACGCGGAGCTGGTCAGGTTCCCAGTTTCCTATGGTGGAAATTCAAATGAATGAATTGAAGGGCGTTCTTACACAAGAGCCGGTGAATCACAAAAGTTGACACGAAAAGATAATGTTGGCAGAAGAACATTGGATTAGGATACGCCAAATCTCGATACTCTTCGGACTTCCCCAAGCAAACTGCTTCCAGTTCCGGGTCACCTGATGAGGCAAGAAATAAAACAAGATATTATTATTCAAACTATTAAAGACTTATTTTAACTAACTGTTTTAAAGAATAGTAGAAGGGTTCTTCCACAAAACTTCCATTTCCGACTACAGCGCGAAAGAAACACCAGCACTCGCTTAACCCAGTAATGCCAGATGGGTACATATATGCCCAGAGATCATCATTCCCTTTAGTCTCATTCTGAATGTTTCGTTCAAAATTACGGTAAAATTAGAGAAAAATAAGTAAGAATTAGTAGTAATTTACGCAACATTTTGATCAGTCTGAAAACAATTTGGTCGTTAAAGGCTTAATACGTCACTATGTCTAATAGGGATAATTAAAGGATCTTACGTACCATGCCTGGAGGTCAAAGCTCCCCTAGTAGCGAGGGAGTCTTGGTGGGGTGCAGATGAGATTCTCTTTCTCACGTGATGCACCAGCACCTCGCCGCTTTTGACCACTGTTTTCAACTGCCCAACGAATACCAGCTCTTTTAGCACTTGAAAGAATGATGTTTAGATTCCTCACTTAGATTTTTTGTCTTCAAGAAATTATAATTCTGGTTTTTGTAATTCATTGTTGGTAGAAAATGAGATGAACACATGGTCCACTTTATCCAGCCTAAAGTAGCGGGGATTACATGCCGTATCAAAAACAGGCAAGACTACATATTTAGTAAAGAACTTCGAATGGAATTTCACATGGAGAATGGTAGAATAAGGTTTATTTGGGGCTCATATGGAGTTTTTTTATGAAGCTTGTAAGGGATTTCTATAATATCTAATAAAAGGCTGTATAAAGAATTTCTATAAGGTTTCATACGATGAGTTTTATCCGCGCTTGTGTAAGAATTATGTGAAGGGATTTGTCACAGAAGTAGGAGTTTCAACAAAAGCATCCTGATTATCAGACGATATACAAATTTGGATCGAGTTGTTGACTACTAACCATGGGACACTCATTAACGAGATTATGAAACACATAAATAATTATTTAAGTCGAGTTACGAGATCATTCTTAAACATTCAAACGTCACATTTATTCCTACTCCTATAGGTGCCGATTTATTGCTGGAATTTAGTACACTGTACTCACGGTATTTTGATAGAAGGAAAAACGAGAGACGTTGCAGGGAAACTGAACGTGAGTAGATTGTGTGACACGCAGCTCCAGTGACCCTTCGCTCACGGCGTCTACAGCGACACGCAGGAGAGAGATAGTGGCTTCGCTACTGGCCACCGCCAGGGTACCCGCGTTGTCTGCGCTGAGATCAATGCAAAATAATTATTCTTGTATATCTTATTGTTATTTTGGTATTCTAAAGAAGGAATAGCTCTGTACTTTATTTCTCGAAGGTTATTGGCAAGTGATTGAGACAGGGATGAAGGAATTAGAATAGATGTTTTCAAAATTATAGTTGGATCTGGTCATTCAGGTTTTCATAGCTGAGATTCCTTAAGCTAAGATTCAAATTTTATTAGGAGCATTCTGAGAAGAGAAAGAAATCTCTCAAACTTTTAAGATTGTTCTAATTTCTCTAGTTCCACGTAAAAAGCTTGCCAAATTAGCCACTAATTTGGAATGTTATCAGAGAGATAGCTATGTGGGCTAGACATCAGACGGCACGAGCTATAAATCGTTGTTTAAAGAAAAAAGGAAAGAAACTTTATCCAAGTCAGGTATACATGTCCAAGCGATAGTATCTGTCCATCTTGTGACTTGAAGTAGAGGCTCGTAGGAACACGTTACAATGAACTGGAAGTTTGAAGAAATAGTTTTAGTGAATCCAGTCAATCGGTCTTTCTGGTCCATGCATCACAAGAAGAAAAAATTTGAGGGACACATGTGAGAGCAAGCCCTCGAAATAAGGGACAAGGTAACACCAGGACAGATCACTAACCACGCGGCTAGAGTGGAGAGTTTGCTTTGTTTAGGAGTCAAACTATTCAAAATGTTTCTGTCTTTGGGAGTCTCTTTGAACATTCTGCTGTACTTTGCTTCTCTATGTAAGAAGCTAACGACACAAATGTCCTTATAAAAGACAACTACAGAGTAAGTGACTGACCCAAGTCTTAAGGTGAATGAAAAACAATTTTTTAGTCACAAACAACAGCAGTAAATCAACTGTATGTACCGTATTTAATATCATATAGGACGCACTTTGTCCAAAATTTGGTTCAAAAAATTGCCCTGCGTCTTATCATCGTGGGTGAAGTTTGAGACTTGCCGTAGACCTAGGCTAATCTTCTCTCTGACGCTCACTAACCCAGCTTACGCTCAGTACTTCGTCTTATATGCCATCTTCGTCGTCGCGTCTTATATACCGTAAAATACGGTAAATAGTTGACATTACGTAATGGTATTCAACGGCAACGGTTCCTACTGGTTTTCAGTTAAAGAAAACTAACCTGATGGAAGAGAGGTGATGCGTAGCAGCGCAGTAAAGGTTTGCCAATGCGGGTGCTTGCAATTCGGTCACTTGGACCGATTGCAAATTCCTTCGAACACAGAAAAAGAGTAACCGGTTCGAGCTGTGCACAGAAGCGACCAAGATTCTCGTGTTGAGGTGATGACACAAACTTGTCATCTAGGGACACGAAAACATCTGATAATAAGAAAGCAGCAGAAAATGAAAAGTAAACTTAATATTATAAATTTAAAAGTGTGAAATAAAGGAAATAGAGGAAATAAGGTAGGAATGAATTACTACTCGAAAAACATTTGTGAGTACTTAACTAATGTAATGTGTACTGTAATTTCTTGAGGCATGCAAACCTCTAAAGTGAAACTGTTAATCCCCAAAGTATGTATGTGGTGCAGAATTGAAGAGAATTCAAGGATCCCGTCAAATTTTTACTTAAAAATTTACTGAGAGAACGTAAGATTTATAGTGCCAGGTATATACATGCTGAAGTAATACAACATGTAACGAACTCTGACTCTGAAAAAATAAAATAGAGAAAAATGAGGAATTACCAATGGATTTGGTTCATTTCAATATCGTTTTTCATTTGATAACATGTTATTCAGGGACACACATTCAAGTGATTTTTTTCAATTTTGAGACTAGTTTATGAAAATTGTAATGAGTGATGATATACACGAAGAGAAAGGCATTCCAAAATTGATAGTACCAGGATGGACTAAAAGCCCTTCATGGCATAAGAACGATATAGCTGTTATCCTTGACACCTTCAGCTTAAAATGCATAAGTAAACATTTCTGGGTCCAAAGAACAGCTCTTGTGACTTGATGTACTATTACGGTACTACAATCAAATACACGAAGCAAAGCTAAATTTTGTAACTTGTAAAATTGAATTCTACAATAACATTTAAATGTTATAAAAGGCTGCAAGACCTGTGTACCTCGTAGACTCTGCCGGGCAGACTGAGCGAATGAAGGCTGTTCGGGTTCACAACGTCCGATGGTTGACCACCTTCCAGTGCTGGATATTGATACAAAAGAAGAAATATGGGCGTTGCAACGCCATGGCTAAGTTACAGTAATTCTGCATCCAGTCCCGAGGAAATTGTTCGGCTAATAGTACGATGCTAAAACAACCACCTAACGTTGTTAAGCCTGCATGGTGTCAGTATAAAGCAAAACAATTATAAATCAGTCTTAATAACTATTTAAAGATTTCATAAAAATCGATATGATATACTGGTTATTAGAAATAGAACAAGTGGTTCGAACAACATTCGTTTACAGTTAACACGTTTGTGTAATCATATAAATGATACGACATGAGAGTTTTCTATAAACCAGAAAATAACAAGAAAATACCACAATTTTCTTCAAACTCGCTGTCTTAATGTAAACAAATCTGTACAAAGCGAAACTCAGTTGATCTCAGATTATCCATAAGCTCCCAGACCGGACTAAATTTGTCCCCTCATTTAATTCGAAATGGCGAAAGAGAAAAGACAAGATGAGCGTCATCGCCCCAGACTGGGGAGATGACGAACGGTCACGAGATGTCATATATATTTTAAGGGCAGAAAAACTTATTTACTCATTGAGACGACTAACTGACCATACCGATTTATTAAAGGAATCGAACAGTCATGATTGGAATGATGTAATATAATTTTGAGAAAAAGTCGGTGTTAGGACGTTGGGGGCGTAGTTTTTTAATTATTCGATGGGATTCACCTACCAAGCACCAAGTTCGAATTTTCATGTTGCTGTGTAGCTACAAATGCCAATGAAGGCAAAGTGAAGAAATTGAGCAGTGTCGTTCCATCACACACGTCGTCGATAACAACGAGATTTCCTGCACAAGTCAAATGTAAATGTTATGCCTCCTGCTGGCTGAGTACACTAGTTTTATAACTATGTTATGCCTCCTGCTGGCTGAGTACACTAGTTTTATAACTATGTTATGCCTCCTGCTGGCTGATTACACTAGTTTTATAACTATGTTATGCCTCCTGCTGGCTGAGTACACTAGTTTTATAACTTTGGTGCACAATCGATATACTGCAAAGTGACGAATGTTATTCACATTATTTAAATAGCGTTACGTCATAAAGGTCATAAACGTATTTCAAAAAGAGTAACTGGTCCTTCAAGCATATATATGTTTAAACTCGATATAATTTTGAAATAATATACTACTTTATAATTCGGACTACAGTACTGTATAGTAGTATTACTTTGTTGCCCTAAGGATCTATTACCTTATTACATTAGTACTGCAGATTATAGTTTTACTCGTATGATATTAGAAATCAATTATTTTACCTGGTTCCAAAAAACATTTTTATGAATAGCAATCATCCCGACGGATGAATAAAGATGACAGGAAAACGAGTCATATCTATTATAACACTCGAGCAACGGTCATCAAAAAACAAATCAATCACTTTTACCAGAAAGGGAGACAAAAATAAGCAATAGGTTAACCTCCTAATAAAAGTAAAATTATAACAATTTTTCAACCAGCAAGATTGTATTTACTACCGGTTGCTTATGCCCTTAAGAAACACCAAATCTCTGCAGGCCACCAACAGCACGTAGCCGTAATTAATCCTACCTTTTCTGAATAAGCTATGAGTATCTACGGTGCGCTAAAAGACAACCGTTTTAACTGCATTTTTTAGTCCACTAATCTAAAGTTACGTCAACCAGTAGTTCATAGATTTGTCGGATATTTAAGCAAAAAAAATCACGATTTCAATCATTGGTGTAAACCCACCGAATGATTCCAGAAACTCGTTCCCTCGAAGAGATTTCCTTGCCACAAAATCGAGACGCCGAGTCAGCAAATGTAGCTCGAAAATTTTGGGCCACGTCTCAAGTGGAGGCTCATCATCCTCATCCACAGTGTTTGAAATTGAGCTTATGCTGCGAGCGTTTCCCCCAACCACCAGATCCATAAGTTCACTTAGATACACTTCAGGCATAGAGCGCAGGCAGTCATCTTTTATTCTCCTGTACGAGGCGGTTGAAACATAGTGTGAGTACGACTGAAAAATTAGTTGAAAAAGAGTCATGAAGCATGTTAATAACAAATTAGGGTTGAGTGCATCCCCAAATAATTTTAACGTATGAGTTAATTGAGCAGCAGGACTTTTATCCTCACAAACTGGAATCTAAGAGAGAACAAAGAAAAGGGGTCCAGTAAAACGTGTAAGCTTTGTCTTCTAACTTTCTAAATAGTAAAAGCAAAAGAAAAAAGTATCTGAAAAAGATATAGTTCGGACATTTCGAGTTCACTCTCGACAAATACAAATAACTTTTGACATGTAATTACCGTTGAGAATTAATTTTCTTATGAACTCAGAAAATCTCTTCTAAAATATGAGAAAAATACGTACATCATAAACGGTTTACTATTTTTAGGAATAACTCATTCATGGAGGGAAAAATTGTTATCCAGAATTTTTTGCTACCGTCATTGTTACTTTGATGCTCAGAAAAATAGTTCCTCACTCTTCCAATATGTTTGAGCCAATACAAATGGTATATACTGTTCTGTAATGTCTATACCCAACACGAGGAAAATACAAGAATAGTAATAACAATTGTACTACTTCTACTACTAATAGCGCTTTAGTGGCTCAGACTACAGTGGGCCCCCCAAAAATTGTATACTCTTTGAATTGCAATAACTTATTTTCTGCTCAGCAGAGAAAATAAAAACAGCCACCATCAGGGAGCTGAGAAAATAAGAATTTATTTACATATGAAACGAATTTTCAAACTGAGCTCCTCTGGCTTTATTGCAGCAGGATACCCGACGGTCAAAATCACCGATTACGTTTAGTCGAGTTTCACTGGGTATAGCTGTGATGACTTCCTGCACTTTCTCCTGCATGTCAGTTACGCTATCTGGATGTACGTTAAAAACCTTTCCTCATAAAGCCCCATAGATGATAATCTAAGGAAGACAGCTCTTGAAATTTCGGTGGCCACAAGACTTCCCCATTCCTTGAAATGACCCGCCTTGGAAAAAAAAAATTTCTATCAGTCCATGACATTTGTGAGGTGTGGCCGAGGCACCGTCTTGCTGGAACAAGAGAAGTCCGTCTTGGGGATCTTGAAAAATATCTTCAAACGTAAGAACAACACCATGGACTGGTTGAAATCTCATTTTCGTGGGCGGGTCATTGCAAGGAATGGGGACGTCCTGTGGCCACTGAGATCTCCACACCTGTCTCCCTTAGATTTTTATTTGTGGAGCTTTGTAAAGGAAAAGGTTTTTAGCGTAAATCCAGATAGTATCTCTGACATGAAAGAGGAAGCCCGGGAACTTATCGCAGCTATGCACAGTGAAACTACGGAACGTAGGTGATTTCGACCGTCGGCTATCCCGCAGCATTGAAGCCAGAGCTCAGTTCGAAAATTTATAGCGTGTGTGAATAAATTCCTATTTTCTCAGCTTTTCGATGGTGGTTGTATATATTTCCTCCGTTGAACAGAAAATAAGTAATTACGCAGAAGGATTCAGGATTCAGAGAGCAGTCTATCCGTTTCGTCGACATAATAATGATGTGACTTCATTTTTACCATTATGATTACAACATTCCTAGCTTATCATCAGAAGACACAAGTAGAAGTGATCTCAACGATCATGCGGCGGTTTCAACAATGTTAGACGGTATTCTTCGTTTATTTCCTCGCTCTTGGGCATCGTAGTTCGGCGGTCGGAACTCCGTTGCTCATTCCGTGGTGAGCGTATGTGGGCGCCGGCATCTTGCGTGCTGTAGGCGGGGACGTATCTGTCTACCCTGAACTATATCTTGTGTAACTTACCATACTGCTGAGGAGCCTTGCGGAGCCAATCATTTCCGCTCTGTTGGCTCAGGTGGCTGGATTCCATATTCTAGTACAAGATAGCGATGTACGTACAAGTAAATAGGAGATCTATTAATTATTATTATTATATCCCTAGTTCAACCACCGCAGCCACAAAAAAGCGATCTCAGCAGTGATACACGGTATCAGGAGACAGTCGTTTGAGTCTTATAATCACACGTTTTAGAGGAAATGGGGGATATCTATCAATTTGACATCAGTTTTAAAATACTAACCATGAATAGCGAGATATATAAATATTCTTAATACAACTTTCAACGCTTACGAAGGGTGCAAAATCTAAAAAACCTGTGATTTTTGTGGTTAAGGGATGCAATTATTATTTTTTGCATTTTTTTACTACTTACTACATGAGAGAGAATCTCAAGCTCCTATTGATGCTCGGTGTGAAATTTTTATAACTATTTCTGGCACTTCTAATTGTTTTACAAATTCAAAAAAGTTAGATTTTGTATTAAGTAGCCTCATTCAGTTCATGTGTCCAGACTAAACTTGAAAATAAGTCAAGCTGACAAGTGCTGTAGCAAAACTTATTTCAGTTAGCCTTGAAATTGTTTTTTAAAATAGGTGCCAAGCCTCACCTGCAAAGAAGATTACGCCACATCTGGCAGACATACGAGCAGTT
>VCRD01010898.1:0-11534 GCA_006783055.1 Trinorchestia longiramus | reverse complement strand
CCCCTCCCCCCTCAACACGTTGTGGGGGTCCTCCCTCCCTCCCTCAACACGATGTGGGGGTCCTCCCCTCCCCCCCTCAACACGTTGTGGGGGTCCTCCCTCTCTCCCTCAACACGTTGTGGGGTCCCACCTGGGAGTGGACGTAGAGGTGCAGCCGTTGCTTGGGGTAGTTTAGGGCTGCAATTTTATTCAGGGCTTCCTCCAAGAACGGCGTGCCCTTCTCCACGAACAACCCCACCAGCACCACCGGCAGGTCGTCCTCCTGCAGAGGAATTAAATAAATAAATCAACTTTATTCCCATGTATCTACAGTAAAGATCCGCACTACAAGTAATCGGGGTTTCAAAGCTAACATCTTATGGTTAGTGGTGACATTGTTGGGAGGCAGCCGCGAAAGACGTTAAGAATAGGAACAATGGTGTGACATTTAAGTATTTCTCGGGGACAAATGCCCGTGATTTCTCTTTTTCTAACGAATTATTTTTTTAGGTGAATCATTGCGAAAAAGGGTTTGTAAAACAATAAAAGTCGTATTATAAATATCATTACATGTCCAAGATAAAAATATGTTCTTTGCTTACTGCAAGCACAGCAGATGGCCATTTTCTTCTTATACAAAGCCTTAGCAAGTTCATTGAAAGATAATTAGCACGAACTCACGAACACTAATTATTATTATTGCCTGACCTCCACATTAGTGATGTCCCGCTTGTCCTCTTGGCAGCTGAGACAACCGTCCTCTAGAGTCCAGCTCTTGGCCAGGTAGTTGCCAAGGGAAGTCAACAGCACCTGCAACACAAGCAATTAGAGAGCTAACACGTGTGCACCCCCTCCCACTATCACGGCCAGCCCCACACTGCTGTGACCTTCCTCAAGCAGTGCTGCGATTGGTCAATGAACAGAGAACCACATTGCGTTTGTGGACCAGTTGTTTGAACCCCAAACTCGTTACCTACAGGCGGACTACCTTGCAGACTGTGTCCTATCACTACTAAATAGTATTACCACTGCACCTTACCAACCTGCACATACCACTACTCCATAGTAAGACATTACCTAGACATCAGTATCCAGCAACCTGAATGTGATCTAGACATAGTGATAATATGAACAGCTTCAGCTCATAGCAGGCATTTGTTAATCAAGTATTATTCATTTATACTTACATCTATGTTAACCGATTAACTCGCTTTTATATCAACTTAATCGGTGCTGATGACTCGCTAACAGTAATGTTGCTTTCAAGATAGTTATTTCTCGTACATATTATTTTTTAGAAATTTTCAATTTTTACTTCTAAACGTAAAATAATTTAAAATAGAAATACAGTGGAAGCTCGAGATACGAACAGCTTTGTATACGAGAAATTCAAAATGCGAGGGAAGTATGAACGAAAAGTTTTTTTCTAAATACGATTATTGGCTCGCGTAACGAACTACGAGCCAGGCTGTAGGTATACGTGAAGCACTTTTTCCGATCCGCCTCGACCCGGATTCACCCCTTGTGAATCAGTGTCCCTTGTTCTCTCGTCGCGTGAGGATCTACGCTTTTGTACACTCGTGATTTTATTGTTTTTTTGTTGTATTTTTGCATATAATGGGAAGGTTTGTTCTAGAGTCGTGAAATTCGCTATACGAGCTCAGTACTGGAACAAATTAAACTCGTATCTCAAGGTTCCACTCTACATGCATCATCCAACTGATAAAACTGCGCTGGCAAAACTTCGCCGGCACAATTGCTCAGGCGCAACTGCTCACCCACAACTGCTCACCCACAACTGCACAGGCGCAACTGCACAGGCGCAACTGCACAGGCGCAACTGCACAGGCGCAACTGCACAGGCGCAACTGCACAGGCGCAACTGCACAGGCACAACTGACCTTGGACGGGCCGTTGCCATGGATGACAGCAGGGCGTGTCTGGAAGACTGTGTTCACAAGTCTCGTGTCCGTCGGCTTGAATTTCAGCGAAACGTCAGCTGAAATGTAAAATTTTGTGTGGCTTCCATAACAAATTAAGTAAAAAGGTTTCAGGAATATTAATGCACAACACAAAGTAGAAATAATAGAAAAATCAGCCCAATCAATCATTCAAAAAAATAATTTCAAGTCCAATTTATTGTATAAAATTATTAAAAAAATAAATAACGGTATCTATCTTGTAACCACATTCAAAAATCAGCTGGACCAAACCACTAATCAACGTCCTTACAGTTGCAATATATGTATTAGGCACGAATCTGAGGAGTTAACACCGACATTGGAACACTCACTATATTGACTTTATTTGCAAAACAAATTTTTCATAATAAAAAATTCTGCGGAGGAAATAAATACAAGACGGAATAAGCATTAATTGAGCTTACCTACATTTCGATCAAGAAATTTAAAGCCAAAACCAGAAGCCTCTCAGGATCCCCCAACTTCCTTCTGCCAGCGCATTTCCAGCATATTCCAACTCGCTAAACTTGAAAAAGAAAAGTTCAGTACCTTTCTAGTGAAATTCTCACTAATGCTAAGTTTCATCACTAACCGTAAGTATTTACGACTGCCACTTTAGGTGAAACATTTATTTCAATCCATTTTGCATAAAGCCATGTCAACAAGCCTGCTGTGTGATTAAGGTGCTATGAAAGCTTTATTTTCATTCCGATTGATCAACGTAAACATGCAATGATCAAGGTGAAGTACACATCAAACTATGAACTACGGTGCGAGCATATACAATTCTCCAAATCTTCCATTTGAACGAAACTTGACTACAGCCGACCTCTAACTGAACTATAGTAGAAAATAGTGAACCAACATTAGTGAACGGTTCCAGAAGACCCTTTTATGAAATTATGTTTATATGCTTACTCAGCACTCTAATCATGGAGATAGATGAGCAAGTCCTCCACCTATAATATGATCATCTTTGCAGAGACGTTGCAAAAAGGAAGATTCATATTTATACTGAGTACTAGTCCCCCGTACTGAGATAGATATTGATGAACACCCACCTGCGTTGTGGTTGAGGTTCTGGAAGATCTTGCATTGGGTGTCTAGCTTCATGCTGAACTTGTCCCGCAGTTTCTGGTCGAGAAAGATTTTTGTGTAGTAAAGCTGGTCATCAGAGTTGTCTGGCACGCTTGACTTCACCGTCACAATACCGTAGAGGTCAGGAGCCAATCCGATAAAGCCTGCGATGATTATTATTATTATTATTATATTTCTAGTTTAACCACTGCAGCCACAACAAAAGCAATCTCAACAGGGATACACGGTATCAGGCGATAGCCATTCAAGTTTTCGAGTCACGCGTCTCACAGGAAATTGGAACAAGTATCCAAGTTGTCAGGATGGTGTCACAACTGTTAGCCAAATGAAATGTCTTACAAATCTCAAAAGTAAACATCATGGGAAGTAGAATTTCCAAAGTCAGATAAAGCCTGCAAAATATCATTAATGCATTGTACAGAAAGTAAACAGGATCGATATTAGGACAGGCCACCACTGTTCTTGAACCGGACAGTTAGCAAGAATTTTAAGATTATGAAAAAGCTTAAAAATTTTAGTTTCTTCATAAGTTCGGAAGACCCTATCTTCATAATCAGTTCTGTGAAATGTGAAGCATAATCAGTGCCACATTAACAGAAAAGCAGGATTTGTAATAGGTTCTACACTCGTGTCAGTAAACCTAATACAAACATAGCACAGCAGCGCGTAAACTCTTGTTCTGACGCCCACTACAGCAGGGGTTCCCAAACTTTTGTTAGTTTCTTCAAGCGTTACCCACCCACGAAATTTCATTACCTACACCCAGTTGTCGCCAATTACAAGGACACAGTAAAATTAGATACAAGGTGGCCCATAAGTTACGGACCTTTTTAAAACGCCATAACTATAAAACTAGAAATGGTAGAGAGATGAGGTTACTTCTATATTGAAAAGGGAATATTAAAGTTTTTTGTGTACTATACAACTAACAGTTACCACTTATTTTTGTTAACTAGTTTTATAGTTATAGCGTTTTAAAAGGGTCAGTAACCTATGGGCCACCCAAGGACTACTATAACCAGGACGTGCACCGCCATGTAGCAGACACGGTAGCGGAGGCCAGTTCACTGAGTTCAGTTAACCCCATCTGTCATAGTGCGAACATTGTCGTAGTCTGTCGCTCGGTTTGAATCGGACATTGTTGTTTGTTTCGAGGCACATTGCTGCATTTCTAAGTGGATACTCTTTATTTACAAAGTTTATTACTAATTATATGTATTAAAAATGCCGAACAAGTGTGGGGTTCTGTGAACAAGTGAAATCCCTTCCAGTATCTTCAATGTGCCTGCTTCATGCCTGCCATCTCCAAAACCTGCATCTTCCTCGGCGAAAGTGGAAGACCAACAACTGAGGTATTTTCTTCAGAAGGATAAGATCACTTCATTTGATGTTTTCAAACCTGAACATAACCTGCAGAAGCAGTACAAGAACTTGATTATTTCAAGATCGAAAGAAAGGCTTGTGTGTTTGTTCATGACCAACAACTTCAGTGAGTGCAGCCTGTCTGTGATTTTCGAAAACAAGCCCACTTTGTGTTCCCCACTAACGCTCAGTGCGTTCAAGAACGGCATTAGTGTACCACTGTTTAAGGTACTTCATCCCAACAATGGTTTGAGATCGTATACGCAGTCACTGTGCGCTTGGCAATGAACTATGTATGACATCCCGTTTGACAAAACGATCCAAAATGTTGTCACCCTTCAAGCTCACACGTCAGCCAATGTCGACACCGAGAAGCAGAAGAAGATGATATTTTTGACGTCTGTTGGAACTTTCATCACAGAAGCAGTTTTCCATGAATGATTATTGTTTTGCTCTTCAATCATATCCGAAGTGTAATTATGAACAGCTCAGAGACTTTTTGGTCCTGCCTTGCAAACGCAAGCTGCAGTACATCACTTCATCTTTTGACAAGGACCAGGTGCTGAGGGAAACATTTGACAAAGTCCAGACACTGCAACAGAAGAATGTATTTCTGTTGGTAGATGAAGTACAGATTCGCCCAACTGTTTCAATTTCTGGTGGGTTGCTGAGTAGCATGGCCGAGAACAACCGAGACTGCAAGGCCACTTCCATTCTTATCACTAGGTAATTGCAGTGCCACAGCCAAGCATCCTCTTGACAACGAGCGTGTCTGGTTTCTCCTTTTTGACACAATACATCTGCTAAACAGCTGGAGCTACATCTGCTAAACAACTGGAGCTACATCTGCTAAACAACTGCATCCGCAACAACTGGATCAGTCAGAAGGGCCAGAAGATCAGTCTTGACAATGAAACACGGCATCATTTGCAGACGTCAAGGAACTGTACGAGTCAAAGAAAGGCAGTATTCTGACGACTACTTCACTCACTCAATTTACTGTTAACCCCTCAAATTTGCTGTTAACCCCTCAGAGAAAGACTAGCAGAAGAATGCAGTCCTTCAGACCTCTGTCAAGAAAGCCCGTTTGGCAGACTAATCGCTGCAGTTTGGTAGGTTTTTGCTTCTATGTCTGTTTGTTTATATGCGTGAATGTTTGTATGTTTGGTTATTTGCATTGAAAAAGGTTCAACTATAATCAACTTGTAAAGTTTAAAAATATAGCAACTCAGCTCTCTATAAAGTGGCCACTAAGCTCATACAATAATACATGTTAAGTCCGGTTAAAATTGGTATTTCAAAGCATTACAGTGATTTCAACCATTTAAAATTCACTGTAAAACCTTATTATCGCTTCTATTGCTTGAAAGAGGTAATTTTGATCAATTTGTCCGATAGAAAATGTTATGTTACTAAGAATGCAATGGCCTCCGCTACCGTAGTCAGCTACATGGCGATGCACGTCCTGGTTATAGTAGTCCTTGGGGCTACCCTATATAACTCAATGATCTTTTTTCGGTGGCACTCTTAAAAGGATGTCCAAATCTGAAAAACGTACGATTAAACAAAATCAGAAGGTACGCTTCACGTTACAGTCACATTTAAAAACTAATAATGTTAACAAATTTAATTTCAACGGACAAGATACATTATCATTGAGGGAGGTGGCTTAAAATAGGTCAACTCCAGTTTTCGATTTCATATGAATTTATACAATGGAATGTGTTACAAATTCTTAGAACGTAACGAGAGAGTGTACTTAAAAGGGTATTATTTTCAAAATTGAATATTTTAATTTTTATATTTTTGTGCTATTTAAAACTACCATTCCCTAACTCAAACTTTATTATTCTAACTGGAATTTATCCCAAACCTAACCTAACTAACGTCAATTATATTGTTAAAGTTCAAGAATTCTTTATTTTACCCATTTAAAACCACCCTCACATAAATAACTAACATCAAGTCTAAATATTGCAGGAAGATATGTAGTCTACTCTACACTCTTAATAACTGTTGGACAAAAAAGTTTTCAAGTCATCGCCCACTGCAAAATTTTCATTCCACACTAGTGGGTAATTTCCCCACAGTTTCAGAGCCTCTAGCCTACAGGAATACCAGAATACAAATTACCGATATTGGCGGCGAGAAATACACCAAAATCATCACCAAACTAAAAATGTTCGTAGCCCAGAGGTTGTGTGTTAGTAATATTAGGGTACTAGAGGGCGCACACCACAAATATGAGGTACATGTACCTTTTAGACCAGTGGTTTCTATCTTTTTTCTGTTATTTCCCTTTGCAATCAGTTCAGCCATCCAGATTTTCCCCTTCATGTGTACGAGGGAAAGAGAAGTCAAAAAGCACACTGTGACTATGTACTAATTTATTTTTAAATATACAAATATACTGATAAAGATATAGTTACATAGTAAAACGGATAGAATGCAGTTAGTAACAACTAACCACATAGTCTCAGACATGAAAAAAAAACATTTTTTACTGTAAGTTGTCAGTATAATTAATTTCCCTGGTAGCTTTAAATTTCCCCCAGTTTGGGACTCACTGTTTTAGACTATTCAAGGCACCACCAGAATTGAGGTACCTGTACCCATAGACCCTCGAGGGTACTCACCACTAGAATTGAGGTACCTGCACCCATAGACCCTCGAGGGTACTCACCACCAGAATTGAGGTACCTGTACCCATAGGACACCTTTGGGTACAGTTCAGCGAGAGATTTATCCGGCCAACAGCTGTTCTCCGCACCGAATACTACGCGACTTTTAAACTTGCCGAACTTCTGCAAGATTTCTTCGGGACCCGCTGTGAAGATGACGTCATAGCTGCGGAGAAAGTGAGGATGAGAGGATTAAGAAGTAAATCAGTAAGAGGCGCTCGAGGTGGGATTAATGCGCTTCATTCCTACGGCTGTAAGTATATCTGTGATACTACTCGTAGCCCTAGTCAGCAAAATACGGGGTAAAATATCAGATGAGAAAGAAGGACTACTTCGGTGAATAAGGAGTTGTCACAATAACTTTGAAGTTTCTTTATGAAAGCGTCCATTTGGATCCCATTTTACTAGCTTTAATTGACAAATTTGGCAGAAAGACCTGCAAAACAATTCTTTCTATTGTACTTCTATAAAGGACCAAGACAAGCGCAATTGATGAGACGAATGAAAGTTCAGAGGGTGCCCTTTTGTTAGTAAATGGATTTGTCTTTTTGTCACATTCTTTTTCTTCGTTCCTTTGGTTAGACGCCCTGTTTTTAACTTTCATTTTGCTTTCAAATCTCCTGTTACACAATTTGTAAGTGAACATTGGTAACTTACAAATTAGAAACATTGGTAACTTAATTTTGTAATATTTACTTATCCACTTATACAGGGTGGCCCATAATTGAGGTACCTTTGTAAAACTATTATAACTATGAAATTACAAATGGTAAAGAGATTGGGTTAATTCAGAATGAATGAGGAGATTTCAATGTTTTCTACCAGCGTATCAAATCTACCGACAATCCACATATTGTCCAAAAAATTCATAAAATCCACCCCCCAAAATGAATCGCTACGCAATGGAAGAACGAACAAAAATAGTGAAACTTTACTTCCGATGTAATTGTTCTGATACTGTAGTTCAGAAGAATTACAGGAATATTGATGGTATTGAACGTCATTTGAAGAAGTGCATAAAAATACTGGTATTGAAATTTAGAGAAACTGGGACAACAGCAGACAGACAACGTTGTGGCAGGCCACGGATCATAGGAACTGGTGCTTCAATTCAGCTTGTCGCAACGAGTGTTGCTGATCGGCCCAAAACGTCAACTAAGAGACGTTCAATTCAACCGAGAATGTCACGTACTTCACTGCAACGTATTTTGGTAAAAGATCTAAAGTATCATCCATATAAAATTCAATTAACTCAAGGACTCCATCCTACGGACTACCAAAAGCGATTAGATTTTGCGAATAGATTCCTGTAGCTTGCAGAAAATGAAAACTCTTAATGGAGATCATTTAAAAGATATTGTATTCCATAGTTAAACGTATTTTATTGTTTCATTTATAAATTTATGTTAAACTTTGAAATTTCTCCTTTCGTTCTGAATTAACCATATCTCTTTACCATTTTAGTTCTATAGCTATAATTTTAAAAAGGTACCTTACTTATGGGCCACCCTGTACAATAGGCAGTTCATCTCTCTCCCATTTCTTCCTTTCGATTACTGAATAAAAATTATTGAACTGATATCAGAACGGGTATACATGTAATATAAGCATTGTATTGTGGATACCTAACTCGCTGGATTACTATAAAATACGGATTTTTTTCTTGTTTTTAGCCTTCTTATCCTACCCGGTCATGTAATCGGTAGATTAGATGCAGAATGGAAGTTCTGTATACATTCATAAAAATATTCAGCTTATCATAATACCACTGGTAAAACTTAAATGTATTTATTCCATAGATTCTTAATTCACTTTGAAAACGTGAAATTTCCACCGGTACTATTTAGGCCACGTTATCGGTAGATAAGATACAGAAGAGGTTCTTTATATATTCATGATAATGTTCACTTAAAACACAATAATTCGTCGTAAATCTTTAATACATTCATCTTCATAATAATTTCAAATTAGTCGAATCTAAACAGTGGAATTTTCACGGGAACTATCTAGGTCTCAAAAAAGCAAGTGCATTTTCTTCTTCGTCAGGCTTTGCTTCTTTGACTGCGCCTGATACCCAGCGTCAGTTCAGCATACATGTGTAGATACTAGATTGATAGTCAGTTAGTAGTTTAGTCCTGCATAATTGTCGCATGCTGATTATAGTTTCCATTTATTTCGTTCCTTCCTGATCGGTTTGTATTGTCATAAGCAAGCCGTTCTGTAAGTTTACGTATTTAATTTCATTTATTATTAATCGTAGTTTTTCCTTAATTGAAAGATAAATCATTAAATCGTATAATTCGATTATTCATTACCTCCTTAAATGTTGGTCAAGCAAGAATCTGAGCCCAATAACTGATAGAACCTCATGGATGTAAATTGCACCCTTACACCTTGCATCGAAAAAATGAACAACGTAAGCAGGAATATGAGCAAATTTCATTAACCCTTTAGCGACGAATTTATTTTTCTAGTTTCTACGTTTAAGCTCACAAAGACCGTCTGTACACTGATGCAATGAAGCACGCTGAGAGCCAGGCAGCCAAAATAACGACGCTGTATGATGCCGCCGCGTTTAACACGTTGAATGCGATTGTCTAGCCGGTGCAAATCTTTACTTTGTACATACAGTCACTAGAAAGCTTTGAAAAAATTACAGAACCTAACCTGAGTGACCCACCGGTGGGTCGTATCGCACTTAACGTGTTAAACCTAGTAGCAACCTCATATTGCTCACATATAATATAATTTTAACATAATTAGCATTTTTTCTGATGTTCCCCGTGAGTGCCATACGGCGGTAGAGGGTTAAGCACGACGACTCCACATCACCTCGGCCACCTTCACAGCAAGATTGAAGCAAAAAAAACAAACTACTACACCAACAAGCAATCCTAACTTGTATTCTACTCAAAATTGCGCAGCTAGCCCTGCAGCAGGTTATCATAGTAAACTTTCGATGCCACCTGCACAAGTTAGCGCCAGTTAATTATCCTGACTGTGTAAGAAAGAGTTGGAGGCCAATGGTGAAGTGTGACCCAAGATCCATCGGTCTTATCCTTACTGCAACAAGTTAGGGGTGGATCTTTTCAGTGCAAAATTCAATTAGGGTAAGAAGATTGAAAGACAAGAATTTAAACCATAACAACAGAAAGGACACATTATGAGCGCGGCAATCGGACATACATGACTCACCTATCCGTGAACATGACGACAAGATCCTGCTTGTCCTTGTACTTCTTAAGTTCAGTTCGTAGGAGATTAATCTTCTGACCACCCCCCTCACCGGTGGTCATCTCCCCTCCCAACCACTCCTGTCCCAACCCCAGTACCTGGGGGATACACGGGGACGTTGTAGGTTACATCGAGCTAAAATAACCTGAAGTAAGCAGTTCACAGGCACAAACGAAGAGGATTAGAAAATAGAATAGATAACAAGGAGGAAGAAAAATTGTGAACGGAGGAGTAAACTATAAATTACGAGTGGATAAATGACGTCAAAATTGAGACAAGAGTGTTAAAGAAAAAAAATAAAACCAGTATAGACATGGGAGGTCAGGTACATATAAGTTCGGACACACTGAGTCAGATTTACGGATTAAATGAGGAAAGAAAGGACAAAATAAATGAAAATAAAATTAATTGGCGGGATTGAAACAATCATAATTAATATAGATACAACTTTAATAACTTTTTCTGTACAACATACAAATTAAATACAATGTACGTACGTACAAAATTAAAAACCTTCACACACGCCTTTCCACTTTTGTAGACCAGTACAACTTAGACAACCGAAGTTCAGGCAACTTACACATCGACAATGTAAAGTTTGAATTTCATTTGTAGTGCATCGCTAGCTCACACTACAGTAAGAAAAACCGAGCCACCGGAACTAAACTCCTTTCAGAACGGAACTATGAGGCTTCATAAGTCGCTGCAGCAGTACGATAATATCAGTGATACAACAGACAACACAAACCTTTAAATTCCTGCTTACAGCGGGCAGAATGCTTACGGTGGTAACCGTACCCACTACGCATACCTCAACTGTACCAACAAAGCTGTATTTCAATACCCACAAGGCCGTATCTCAACCGTACCAACAAAGCCGTATCTCAACCGTACCCATTAGGCCGTGTTTCAACCGCACCCACAAGGCCGTACCTCAACCGCACCCACAAGGCCGTATCTCAACCGTACCAACAAAACCATACCTCAACCGTACCCACAAGGCCTCAACCGTACTAACTAGACCGTACCTTGACCTGGATGCCGTAGGCTCGGGCAGAGCGCATGTACCTCCTGTAGCCGTCAGTCTCCTTAGTGGCGACCGTCAGCACCAGCAGCTCTGGGGGACATGGTGGCCGTTACTGGACATGGTGGCCGTTACTAGACATGGTGGCCGTTACTAGACATGGTGGCCGTTACTAGACATGGTGGCCGTTACTAG